>WAAB01003923.1:55157-93630 GCA_013389865.1 Piaya cayana | reverse complement strand
CCTGTAGGCCCCCTTTAAGTATCTATCTCTGTAATATATTTTAATCTATTTATAAAGGATATTGGAAAGGGAGTTTTATGCAGGAAATTTTTCAGGTATAGTTGGAGGAAAATAAGAGCTTTTTTTGCAGTGAAATATCGCAGAAAATATGTGGAATGATTGGGTTGAAGAAGAGGGAGGGACACAAATTTGAGCCTGCAAACCAATTTTTTTAATGCTACAAAGAATGTGATCACATTGAATACCAAGTACACATGTGATTATTAAAAGAATTGACACAGGTGAAATAGATGTTTTACTCATTATAAAAATATACATTCCTCAGCTTGTTTACAAATCCTAGATAAGATAAAGCAGACATCTTCCCTCTGTCAAAGTGGAAACCAGAGAGATAATTTCATCAAATTATTCACAACTGAAAGTTTTGCTGAATAACATCAGACTAGAACTATCAAACAATCCTACTGGAATTCTGGTGTTTTACTGTTTAGTGACCATTTCTATCGTCATTTGGCTTACATATAAAATGTTGAGGGTTAAAAGAAATAGAGAATCTGTCACTGAAATCCTGCTTCCTTGATGACAATTACAATGTTATTTCTTTGTAATCATGCTACAAATGAGATGAAAAAGGTAGTGAGGATGAGGTACTACTGTGCTGATTTCATGATCCTTTTGTAATCCAGTATTTCTGTAAACTTACAGAATTAAATAATCTTCAGATAGCCTATCAATATTTTTTATTTTTGCCACATAAATCTTTTTGGTAGCAGCTTTTGTAACCGTGCCTCTTAAACAAAGCTGCTATAAACAGTCGTTTACAGGTTCTCTTTCTGAGACAGCTTTACAAAATGTGTTGTGTATATTTGCTCTTGCTCTAAATGTTAAATATCATTGCACATAACGATGAGAGCAGATGGTACGCTGCATAAGCTCTTTACACATTTAGCACTTTACACTAGTGAAGTGTACATGCCTTTGATTAATATTAACTTCTGATTTATTCAGATGTCTCTATTTTTTGACAGCATTAGGAGACGTATTGTAGTCCATGCTGGCTTCCAACCTTAACGTGTAATTCCAGTAAAGATAGAGTAGATGTATTATGCAGTAGTTAATTGCATGAACCTTTTGGCTGTGGAAAAGAATCACCTTGTTGACTTTTTAATACTGGAAGAAATTAGGAAGTAAATGGATGACTCTGCTAAAATGTCTTAGGTTAAATTTATATGTCACTGGCCCAGCTAAATAAATACCACATTTTGGAATTAAATACCAGGCGTTAAGAAGGTGTAAAATAAAACAAAACAATAATAGGCTATTCAAATTGATATTCTTCTATATCCTTCACCTATAGGATGAGAGAACTTTATATTTGCCTGCTCAACAAGTCTGGACGTTCCCATACAAGGACAGGTTGAGATGGTTGGGGTTGTTCAGCCTAGAGGAAAGAAGACTTTGAGGAGATCTTACAGTGGGATTCCAGTACCTGAAGGGGCTGCAAGAAAGCTGGGAAGGGACTGTTCACAACGGCTTGGAGTGATATGATGAGGGGCCATTGGTATAAATTGGAGAGGGGCAGGTTTAGACTAGAAGTAAGAAGGAATTTCTTCATTATGAGGGTGGTGAGGCGCTGGCACTGGTTGCCCAGGCAAGTGGTGGCTGCCCCGTCCCTGGAGGTGTTCAAGGCCAGGTTGGATGAGCCTTGGGCAGCCTGATCCAGTGGGAGGTGTCCCTGCCCATGGCAGGGGGGTTGGAACTGGATGACCTTTAACATCCTTTCAAACCCAAACTATTCTATGATTCTACATTCAGCATGTACTACACCTATGCCACAGTGCATGAAACTGAAAAACCACCTCAGAAAGCATCTCAAGCTTTTAGACGTATCACATAAGACCATACGTTGAGACTTTGGACTGCAAGATTGTCTTAAAAATAGTTTACCAAGACCTTATTTCATCATAATGTGTTTTGTCTCAGCTCAAGACTGAAAAAAGGCAAGATTTTCCTTTGACACTATGGATTGAGAAATGATTTCAAGTTGGAGTGGATCTGGTTGTGCTTGTTCTGCTAAATGGCAATAATATTTAATGGGAGCTTTTGCTCTAAACTGTAAATTCTTTAGAATGTGAGAAGCCCAGCCTGTCAGAATAAATAGAGGTGGCTAAAAACACTCACTTTGAAAATGACTGTTCATTTTGGAAGGCACTGAGTGATCTTAGTGAAATATAACTGAGTCAGTTGAATTTTGGAGAGAGATCAAATTTCCAGCATGTATTCTGGCAGCATCTCTTCCTAACTGATTCTATTCCTCAATATCTTTTATTTTCAAATAGCATATGCAGCTCTCCAGTCTTATATGCTGCTGCCATTCGGATTTCAGATAACTTTCAGTGACTTCTTACAAATCAAATGAAGAAATAAATTACTTATATCCATGTTTATTTACAATTTTTATGCCTATGCTTTCTCCCATGTCTATTAATTATTATTATAAAAAGATCTAAGAAGCAGAAATGATTATGTACCACTAGGAATTACCCAGCAACTATATATTTGATGTACCACTAGGAATTATCCAGCGACTATATATTTTAAAGCTTAATGTTGCAGTGGAGTTTGAAGTTTAATTGCCATGAACATGATAGGTGGTCAGGGCTTCATATGGTTAAGTCATCTTTTTCCTGAAGATTCTTTTGGACTGCCATGGCCCTGTTGCCTTTGCTTCCAGGACATCAGAGCCTTCCAGAAATTTGCAGAAGGAAAATGCTCGGAAATGAGGAGAGTGCATGCAATAAAAGAATGTCTCTTGGACAGGAGGGTTTACTTTAGGCGTGAAAATCTTTGTTCCTGGATGATCCAAAAAAAGAAAAACTTCTTAATATCTCATTGGTTGCATTACAGAGTATAAAATACATATAAACCTTTGTTGGTGATGCAGGCATGAATGCAGGCTATCAGTTACGAAAATGTTTAGTGTATGAAATGCAGAGTTGCAGCACTAATTGCTGGAAATAAAGTATGTAAAGAGAAAGATTTGGTTGAACTTGTAACTTTTTTGGTTTTTAAACTGGCAGTTATAAGGTAATTATATTGCATATAATGAATATAATTATATTGCATATTTCATGAAGAGCTAGCTCTGTTTTCCTGCTATCCTGTCAGCTATGCACTGTTTCTTAAATAGGTGTTGTTATTAAAAGACGGTAGTTAGAAAATCTATATCTCCCAATCCTTTCCACCTTCTGTTTCTAAAACTGAAAGAGCAGAAGTTTTCTGCATTTTGATCTAAAAGGCTGTTTTCTTTCTCTCTTTGCAGGTTAATAATGAGAATGTAGTGAAAGTTGGCCACAGGCAGGTGGTGAACATGATTCGACAAGGGGGCAATCACCTAGTTCTTAAGGTGGTCACAGTAACCAGGAATCTTGATCCTGATGACACAGCTAGAAAGAAAGGTACATTTTCCTCTTTTCCTAACGGAGCCTTTTTGGTCTTGCGCCGCAGGGAGCAGAGTATGGATGTGAAAATACCATTCTGTAAATCCTGATTTATAGATTTCACTTTTAAAATTTGAAATGCGCTTTACTTAGAAATATTTGAGAGTATTTAATTCTGTTGATTTATGCGTTAGTGTGTGATAAAAAAATATGATGTCATGTTTGCCATGATATTTTGTCTTTATGAATCTTTATACATTTATATGTTTTAAGATCTCGTAAAATTTCTTTCAGTAGTAAAGGAGAAAAAGTGCAAAGAACAGGTGATCTCTTATTAATTCCAAAAAAGCTTGAGATCAAGTTAGCTTGACTTCTCTTGAAATCATTGAGAACTTAAAATTTTGCAGAACACATGTTTTAGAAAAAATATCTGTAAGAATAAGGAAAAGTAAGAAATATCTTTTGACTGAAGTTCTGCTAGAAAAATGTACATTTTAATGAGAAAATGACTTAGATTAATTCAAAGTATAAGAATTGCTCCAGCCAGGTAAAATCCTTCCTCCTCCTGTAAGCAGAAAACGTGCACAGCTTAGTTCTCTGCAGCTACTCCGAGAGGGGTTCATATAGTGTCACTTGTCATAAAGACTTTGAGACAGAATTGTCTGGGTAAAAACAGGCTGGGAAATAATTATTCATGTTAATTTTAATGGAAATTATGGCTTAACCTGTATCATGACTGGGCTACTGTCTTAATAATACCAATATATCGATATGTCTCCCACCAACCCACCCAAAATATCCACACCGAATCCAAACAAAAAAAGACCAAAAAAATTGATTTTGCACCGTTTCCTTCACCTTAGATACCTCTGAGTTTGCTCAGGTAAAATCTACTCTAGGAAGTCATTAGACAGTCATAATTGTAATTAAGCAGAAAAGATTGCTGCTGATAACTAGTGTTCAATACAGCAGCATCACGTCTTTGAAAGCTGCTGTTCCTCCCACTGGTTTCTCGAATCATCGTTTGCAGCCGCTCTTCAACACAAGCGCAAGCCAGAAGCTGGCACAGGAGGGCTCCCTCTTTGTCCGAGTCAAACTTTCTGTCTGTGCTGTGAGCGTTCTTCTCATCTACTGCTTTTAAACACCCAGCTTGGGAGGAAAAAAGGCTACGTTAAAGTAAATAATGTCCAAATAATGGTCCTGCATTATTTTTAGTTCAATAGAATTGCTATGCACGCATTTTAAACAAACCTTTCACCTCTGACTTTTGGGATGTGACATCTTAGCCTTAAATAGGACAAGGGGCAATGGCCATGAATTGGAGAGAGGCAGATTTAGAACAAACACAAGGAGAAATTTCTTCACCGTGAGGGTGATGAGGCCCTGGCACAGGTTGCCCAGGGAAGCTGTGGCTGCCCCATCCCTGGAGGTGTTCAAGGGCAGGTTGGAGGGGGCTTGGGCAGCCTGATCTAGTGGGAGGTGTCCCTGCCCATGGCAGGAGGGTTGGAACTGGATGATCTTTTAAGGTCCCTTCCAACCCAAGCTATTCCATGACTCAGTGATTCTATGAAATAAAAGTGCTGCTTTATGCAATCCAAATGGAAGCTGCTCTTTCCAAAACCTTCTATTAATATGTCGTTTGCCAAAAAAAAACATTCCCTTTTGATCTTACCCATGTTTGATGCAGATTTGTAGCCTTTACTGTTACCTGGCAATTGCCATTGTGCCTCAGAAATAGTGGGGAAGGATTTTTTTGCCGTCATTCTCCTTCATGATGAGGCCAGTGTCACATACCCAGCCTCATTTAACAGTCCAGCGTCTTGTGCAGTTTCCCTTACAGATTTGTTGTCATTTCTCTTGGTGGGCAAGAACAGAACCCAGACTGGAGTTGATGTGTTTGGCACTTCACCTCTGGCACTGAACCTGAACTATAGATTTACTTTCTCGTGACACGCTGTCAGTCAAGGCTCCGTAAGATGATGATGGAGCTTAGCAGGGAAAGGAGGATTCTGACACAGCGGATATAGGCGATAGGAGAGGAACGTTGTCTGCTTCTTTCCCCCATCAGTCTTTCTCGCCCTCAAACTGCTTTGACACTTGTCAAAATAGCTGACCCTGATGTACAGTACTGACCAAAACACTTAAAAATCTTTAATTTTTCTTGGTGTCCCAGAGCCATTTCTATTTCCTGGGAACCAACTTGGCCTTACACTCCTTTTTGACTGCCAGAAACACTTGTTATCAGGATAGTTAAGCAAATGCTGGATTTTAGTTTCTGTGCTAGATGACTGCCTTGATATTTTAAGATCTTATTTTTAATGAGGATCACCTGTTTTTCCTTGTCCCACCACAACTATAGAGATAAACGTGAATCGTCTGTCTTGTATTTCTCAGATTTAACATTTTCTTCAAAGGTGAAATTAATCTGGCAGAGATTTGCTGGCTTCTGGGAGATTTTTAGCTATTTACATTTCCTAGAAGGAGGGGAACAACCGCTGTGAAGCACTTTCTCTAGAAAGTCTTTTTCCTGCTGAAAAAATAGACATGCAGAGTTATTTAGCTTTAAATGTTTCTATGTATCCTGTTACATAAAAGCTTGCTGATATGTCAAACAACCCAGGCTAAAAATAGAAACGATATAGAAATTCAGTACATGGAAAGCATCTCAGTGTTCTTTCCGCCGCATGTATTTAATATTACCTTATTTAATGTAGCAGATTCGTTTAAAAAACATTAAATTGCGTGTGAATATAGCGTTTCAGAGATGCGTATCGCTCACACTGTGTATCTTTCTGTTTAATACAAAGCCCCACCACCTCCTAAGCGAGCTCCGACCACTGCACTGACCTTGCGGTCCAAGTCGATGACCTCAGAGCTTGAAGAGCTTGGTAAGAAAGTGGGTTTTGACAAGCATGCTGGCATAATAGAAATGTAAATATATATATATGTGTGTATATATGTTAAATTGACTAAAAGGAATTGCACTGTGAGCAGTATATAGAGCAGAAAAGGTTTTAAGAATGCTGCATCTTCGGAGAGTTCAAATATGCATGATTCGCATGAATAATTTTCTTTAAACTTGTGCCTTTACTGCTACGCAAGAGAATGTTGATACATTTTACGCATTATCGAAGTTTGGCACATCTACTAAAAAGTAATGCCATATCATATTTTGTTAGCTTTGCTTTCTAAATTTTTCAGTTCATCTAATATTGTTTTGTTTTAAATTTCTGTGGCCTCTCATTAGTGGATAAAGGTAAGCTGCCAGAAGCTGTTGTTAAAAAAGCTGACAGTGTTAAAGCAGCTTCAACTTCAACTTGTTTTCATTAGGCTCTGATCTGAAAAAAAAAAAAAAGTGCATATTATGATATCACTTTGACTTCTGTGCATGATGTAAACTTAATTTTTCTCATTATTGGTAATAAAATAAATATGGAGCATTCAGTCTTTCATTTGCTAATTTTAACAACTGTGACTGTAGATTCGTTTGCTTGATCATCCACATTCTAGATATTCATAAGTCTTTGGGAATTTTGATTTGTGTATTTTATAGACGTGAGAAAGACGATAGTTCTTTTCTTTCTGGTTTTAATCTGCTAGATCATTAAAAATTAAAATTTCTGCAGCCAGACTAAGAAATATGTTATGAATGGACCACATACACAAAGAGAAAAGCCCAGTGCATATTTATATATCATTGCTATATTAGAACAGTGTGTTTAGCAAGTGATGATTGGGTATAAAAACAAGCCCTCGTTGCAGAGTAGTGGAGTCTGTCATAAAATAAACCCATTTTCCATGTAACCCCATATTTATTTAAATACTTACATTTTGGAATCATTTTTATTTCTGGCATAAACTCATATGAAAGTCAACTGGAAGGAATCAGAGCCTTGTGGCCACTTTTTTTTTTTTTCCCTGGAAGCCGATGTTTTCCGGGGCAGATGGACCCCATCCATCCTTTAGTGAGCCAAGTCACATAGCTTCAGTGGGAGTTATGGCCGAGAAATAGATGCTGAAGTAGTTACAGTCGTCTTTATGGTATAACAACCAAAAGGTGACCAAAATGAAAGAATCTGATTATTTAGCTCTACCAGATCTCAGAAAATTTGATTTTCTGTGAAAATCAAGAAAAAAAAAATCTCAGAAAAAAATCTCAGAAAATTTGATTTTCTGTGCCAGGAAGTTAAGAAACCTGACTAAAGGTTTCAAGAGTTTGTGAATGCTCCGTAATTTTTCTTCCAGGATTAAAATGTAAAATGTTGTTTCTGGAGCCACTTTTTGGGTTTGAGTGTTTTGATTTGAGTTTGCAAGACTTTACTGGCTTATCAACAACCTTCCCAAGGGGACAGAACTACTTAGGCAGCGTTTTTCACCCTTCGTTATCCCCTTCTGCAAATGACTTTCAATTTGAGAGTATTCTTCTATTTCTCTTACTTTTCAATCTTACGCTATAGATACTGTTCTTAAAGCAGAAAGAGGTAGTGCTCTTTTTAGGGGAAAATAGCTTATTAATAGTGAAGTCCCCTCAGCAATGAAGGCCATCCCATTTTAGCCTTCTCCCCCACCCCGTCGAGGTTATAGTCCTTGATCTGCTCTTCGCTTTCATCAGCTGGCAGAAACCACTGCAACCCTTGTGACTAGCAGACACGGGGTGTATTTGAATCTTGAAGCATATTTCCCATCCACGTCTTTATCCAGATGGGAAAAATATTACAGCGGCAAGACTTTACTGTTCTGAAGTATAGTCCTGAAGCACGTTCCAGAAGCGTAAATCCCTTAACAAAGCTGTAGTAACACTAAAGCATAGCAGAAATTTGCCTTCTTCCTAAATAAATCTGTAAACAGCAGATAAATCTGAACATCTGCCACCCTAGCAAATAACAACTGCTGTTATAAACAACATCTGTGGTCTACCTGTTTTAATAGTTGTCCTGTAAAAGGGCTATTATCAGAAGGAAATGAGGAATCTTAAATTGTGTAACTGAACAAGCTTCCAAAGAGAAAACGTTCTCACTGTCATCACTTAAAAGCTGTCTTCTGACATAAACCACAGATTGTATGTGTGTATCTATATATAATTTATCTATCTCTATATGTATATATTGGACATCTGTATGATCTATGAGAACACCCACATTTTTATAGCCATTAAACTCTCTAATGAATAAGCATTTGTTTCGTAATATATATACAAACTACTTCGGAAGTATGCACAGATGAACACTGTGGATGTTCAATATATATGTGTAAGCTATTTTTCTGAACTGAAGAAGCTCTTGGTCTCAATAATGTCTCGTGGCAAAGAATTCCACAGGCTAATTATGTGCCGTGCACAAATGTATTTCCCTTTTATTGGTTTTAAATGTGATGCCTTTCATTTTATTAAATGCCCCTTGTTATGTAATAGAAGAGCAAGATAAATAGAAATTCCCCATTTGATTTCCCTTAGAGTATATACTCCTGTAATTTGTCCTGGATAAAAGTTAAACAATATAATTTTTTACAAAACAGTCTTTGCAGCCACTTCCTTTGCCTGGCTCTGAACCCTGCTTATGGTTTTATTGACATGTTTTTAGCTCCCCTGTTCTCTATAATGCTGAGCAGACCTTCCAGTTCAGTCTGCAAAGATTTGAAAATGCCCTGTTATCAAAGTTTGAAAGCCCTGCTATCAATAATTTGCCCCAATTACTGCTTTTATAAAAAAATATAATATAGAAAAATATTGTACGTGTATCCCTAATATCCTCAGGGGAGCTACTTGCGGTAGTTAGGGTATAACCCCAAGTAACCTGTGCTTTTGCAGAGCTGTTTATTTACTGTAGTTTGATGGATAAGTGCATAGCAGAGGCTAGCAGGGAGAGGCTAACTTCTTAGATGGAAGGAATATGTTTATGCTCGAAATGACAGATGAGGATTTAGCATATAAAAATTACCTTCAGAATTGATTCACAGTTCATTCCCTTTCTATTTCCAAGCTTCAGTACGGAAGAAGAAGGGTAAGGGGAAGCATTTTGTCTCTTGTTTAACCTGTTTCTCACCTTTCCATAGTGAAGGATAATAACATAATGTAAATGTTGGCATATGGTCCAGTTTATTTTATGGTGTCAAATGTACATTAATTATTGTATATGTTTTTTTTAGTTATTTAGTTTAAAAATTGCAAACACACTAAGAACTCAAACAGAAGACTACATTTGAAAATATTCCCCGCATTTCTTCCTTTTGTCTCCTTTCCTTCATCTTCCCTTCTTTTCCTTCTTTGTATCCAACTCTTCTCCAAACCCTTTCATGTCATCTCCTCACAGCTCCTGTGCTAACTGGCAGCCACAGAGAATATGTGGACAGTAACATATCCTCAGTGTAGCCCTACGTTAGTCGATATCGCTTGTCTTCTTAATGGCCGAGTGTTACTCCCATAAACCACACTGTCTCTGTCTCAGGAAGTAGGGGTCTTGCACACAACACTTGAATTTTTGACCTGAAGAAATGCTGCTCTGCACAATTTTAAGTTTTCAATATAACATCTTCCACGCTGTCCCATGTGCATGGAGTGCCCTCCCTGAACTGATTCATAAGGCCTTCTCCTTAAAATCTCTCCTAAAGACCCGTTTCCCCTACGATCCTTATTAAGCAATCATCTAAGTAACGACAGCTAGGCAGAGGGGTAGGTAGAAATAGTGGTGCTGTTTTAATAGCTTTTATAAATGTAACTGTATATACGTGTATACGAAGTTTGTTTGTGTTTAGTTGTATTTTTCCATGTTCCTGTACGTCATTTTGCTTTCTTAGATTGTAAGCTCTTCTGAGCAGGGACTGTGTCATTTACACGTGTTCATGGCATCCAGCCCAAGGAAGAGTCTCAAACCTCCCTGAGCCCCTGGGTGATAGTTGGTATGACAGTCCGCGTCGTGCTCTTTGACAAAGTTTAGCTTCGTGGAAAGGAAAACTAGGCTGTAGGCAGTGTCTTCTCTCAACAGGGAAACTTTTGCCTTTTTTATATATTAAACAGGACAAAATCAGGTTATTATCCACTATTTTTTCTGCTCTTTCCTGACCTCCTTTCAGGTCACTAACAGAGGTTCCAGCTAGCGATATTTTCTATTCTCCGTTCGGAGAATAGGACAGAATAAACCGCAGTGCTAGTGGTGTTTTTTTCCTGAAAAATATGTTTTGGCAGCATATAAAAAAAACTTTGCATTGTTATTGTAGAATCTTCCGTCAACCAAAAATTCCGTTTTCTGGGTCATAAGCGAGGGAGGCATTGAGATGAAAATAATGGCTTTTGTGGTCCTGTATGACTGGTTTTGTTGGTTGTCTTTTGAGAGGGGTTCTGGTTCATGGGGAGGACAGGAGAAGGGAAGGACACATGCTGTATTTTTTATATTCGGGATAGAAGATGTGGCATTTGTGCCTAAAGATATAGATAATAACATCTTTAGTTTCATAGCAGCATAGCATGGGCAGTATCACCATCTTACTGCAGTTACGTAGCATAAATGACTAAAATACAAGTTCTGCTTCATCTGTGCCGCTGACTTTCTGCTTACAGTAGTTGCTTGACTCAGAGTGAGCATCCAACTTCAAGATGTATGTTTAGAAGAGATGATTTTTCAATAGAAAAACTGCTTTCTAGATTTCATGAGATATTGGGGTGGGGGGGGACAGTGCTTTCTTTTTGCTTTTGCAACTTGTAGGTTTTCAAGAATTGTCAAGTAAGTTATGTTAACATGCATACTAACAGTTGTAGGAGAAATTCTTTAGAGGCAGCAATTAAGAGATAATTTGAGGTCATGTGTATTTAGCCCATTAATACTAAAGAAAAATGAAAATATTCATGCAGCAATTTTAATAAAGATTTGAAAATACTCTGAAAACAAAACTTAAAAGAAATTTTATGAAACTCCCAATGCATTTGGTGTTGGTCATAGCTTCCATCATCACCTATAGAAATAAGCGTCATTAGGGTTTCAAGATTAATATTTTAATATAATAAATTTAACTGCTTATAAAAAGTTTATCCAGCACATGAAAAGTTTCTTTTTAGAGGACTTTTCCTTCTGATTTTGTTTTGACTTGTTTATCAATAACTTGTAGTGGATGGTGAATTTTAGAATGATGTGATACTTAAGGTATACATCCGTAAGCTAAGATCTGCAAGTGTCTAGATACATGATTTTAAATTTTCCTGGCAGTGAAAAAACCTTAGGATCATCAAATAGGTTTTTTTTCGTGAATAAGTCAGGATTTTCAATGAAAGCTAAAGTGGACAATGTTTAACTTTAAGAATCTGATATAAAAGACTCCTAAGAGAAAGTACAAAGTTAGGAATAGAGCAGGCTAAATTTTTTGTAGTGAAAAGGAATGACGAGGTAAATAATTCTTCTGCGTTAATAAATACGACTTTGATAGTGTCACGCAAGCGTCAGTTGTGAGCTAGTGGTGGCGGTTTATTTGTTCTTAAATTCGATACGGTAATCAATATGAGTCCCTCTGTATGTGTTGATACTGGTCTTCGGGGTTTGATGTGGGCTTCAGTACCAAACACAAATGCAGGATTTTCCTCCTTTGAGTAGTTTAGAGGAAAGTACCACCTCTCAGATGCAGAGTAACCGTGATATTGTCAGCACAGAACGTTATTACCTGGCATCAAGTCTTAGTGGCGTTTGAATAGTAAAAATATCAGTTGATGGCATTCAAAAGAAATATTATTAGCTCTGTCTGCAATAAGCATTCACACTTCATCCCATCCCTGTTGTCCATTGTTTCAAAGGCGGCATGTTCTAATGGCATCTGAAACAATGATATTGCAGAGCAAATATATATGAACGAATGCCAAACAGCGGATTATCTCACAGTGTCGTGTCATGTTTGAAGAAACCGCTCACAGAGACGTCTGGGTTCAAAATATCGGTTTTTTATTTCACTGTGGTGGAGTTGATGACGGAGATTTGTCTGCAGGAGACAATGGAAATGCCATCAGAGCAACTTTCTCAGCACTCACAATGTCGACTCCTTTGATAGTTTCCAGCATCTGCAATGCTTCTATGTAGGAAGAAGGTTTTCTGATCTTCAGCAGAGGCTGTATTTTAGAAGATGAGAGCAAAAGGCATCAGGCTTAATGAAGAATCCTTAAAGGGTATCCTTGTAAGTAATTGATTTGCATTACATATTTGAAATTCTAATGGGTTAGCAATATAATAGTAACAAGAAGGTTGCCATCAGGCTGCTGTTTTTCTTAAGCATAAAGTGATGACTCTAGGTGGAATTTTTGATGTATATCCATGAAAAAAACTGGTACTCATCTTTTTGTTGATGTAGCAAGGTTATGAGTTTCATTACTTGTAGCCTTAGCTTGTAGGAAGTCCACAGCAGTGTAAAAAAAGTGTAGGATTAGGACTACGCCTGTGGCATAGAGCTCTTAAAACAGTTTGTAAGAGAAAACTAATGAAAGCTGGAATGTTTCAAGGAGAACAATGCTAACTCTATGTTTTCCACTGGGAAAAAAAAAAAGGGGGTGGGGGATCCTGGGTAGCAGTGTGCTGATTAACAGGTTTTGTCACAGAATCTTAAATCAACAGGTAACTCTTAGTACTGAACAGTTCTTCGAAATGGTTTATGTCACTCAAGGTTCAGCTTTAATATTTTGAAAACACCATACATCCTGAACAGAGGCCAATTGAGTCTCTGTGTGGGTGTTCTTGTTTACACTAGAATTATTTTTAATTTATCAGCTTATTCTTGAGTATTAGCACCCTTTCATGATACTTGCTTTTCTTTACTACAGGCCAGTAACTGAAAAGGTTTTCAAAACCTTTCTGCATCAGCCAAACGAGACAGTGGTATAAAAGAAGTTGGCAAGGAATTGTAAGTGTTAAAGAAAAAAGTGAGTTTTCTAGCATTTGAAATCAAATGAGGTAAATACATTGGCACATGTGAGTGCCCCTTGTGATACTCGGATATTATTAATTGAATATCTAACCACATATTCAAAATCATGAGTGCCTGAGGAACGGTAAAATTGCATGTGTTTCCCAAAATGGTACGGTTAGGTCAGTGAAAAAAATTTTCAGCCCATTTAATGTGTTCTCTCTCTTTTTCAGGAGCCAGGGAGATGAAGGACTTGCCTCCCTCATCTCAAAACTCCCTTTGCTGCTATTTCTCTCTCTCTTTTTTTTTTTTTCTACCAATGTTCATATACCCATGTTAATTAATTTCTAATATAATTAAAAATAAATGGTTTTAGATAATTCATCATAGTTTGTTTGGTTTTTCCCCTCGGTGTGGAAACATTGAGAGTAAGTGTAAGAAGAGGCTGCAAGTGTCTTAGGTCCTCCACCTTTCTTTTTGGTTTCTTTTGTTCGATTTGTCTTTCTTTTGTGACCAGGCTAAATTTTCAAATGCTGTCTCTTAAACAGAACTTCAAATTGCCACTTAAATTCCACCTGGCTTGCAGGGTAGGAGTGGGTATTGACTATATTCTCTGCTTTGTTTTTGTTCTTGAACAGAAACCACTGTTAGACAATGACCATTCCTCTTTCAAGGTAGGCCGAATTATAAGGCTCCAGGATTGCAGGTTCATTTTAAATGCCTGTATAATTATTTCATTAATAGAACATGCTGTTAAAGAGCTGGTACTTGAAAATTGTATCTGCAGAAAGAATTTGAACATACCAGTTTTCTGCTTTCCTTAAAATTACTTTTGATGGTGTGACTATAATATGTAAACGTGACCTATATGTACTGATGTGAAGATATTTTCAGCCCTAGAAACACAAATGAGACTTTCTTTCAAGGAAGTTTTGATAATTCTTTATTGTGAATAGATACAAATCATTTTTATAAATGATGTACTGGTGTTTGTAGATACTCAATGTGAAATGATTCATTTTAGTCACCAAACGGTTTTTGTTTTACTGATTTATTCTACATAATTTACCCTATTTTAGATTTTAGTGTACTTTGTAGTGTTTATAGCATCCCAGAGAACATGCAAGTATTTTTACTCAGTTTTCACAGAGGAGAAATGTTTCAAAGGATTTACAGTTTTGACTGTATTGCAAAGTACTTTTGTTATTTCCTCATTATGCTAACTGCTAAGTAATATTCTCTGCCTATTGTTTGCTAAATATGTGGGGGCTGGCACTGTGTTTTAAGCACAATCCTGCAAATTGTTCATTTGGGGTCGGGCTGGAAGAAGTTAATTCCAGACTAAAATGTGTTCGTGGTGGCAGATTTATGAGGATTAACCCAATTGTCTTAATGAACCCTCAAATCTTTCCATTTCTGCAAATTTCTTTTAAACTATGCATTTACATGACATAACTGTAGGCTGATCTTGTCTCTTTCCTCTGAATGTGGTCATAAACAACAAATTGGATTTAAATCTTAAACCTTAATAACTCTTACTCGGAAACTATGCTCTGGCTAAGGTTAATCTTTAAATTCTTGGCAGTATATTGAAGGCCGTTACATACTTTTGGTCTTTGAAAAATTTTTGTGCATCTATTCCTGTTTTGAATAGCTAAAAAGACAGGCTTTAGTTTTCAGTGGACATAGCTCCTGTAACAGAGATCCACTTTTAACCCTCTGCAAATGAAGTCACCTCTTCTCCCCAGAGGCACTAGAGATCTGTTCATCAAGCGCAATTTCTTCTGTAACGAGCAAGATTATTTTATGAACTTCTCTAGTCCAAGCTTTCTTTTGAAATCCCTAGGTTCTCATCTTTCTGCTACCACCTCGTTAGTGTTGGAAAGCTGTTTTTTTATTTATCTGCTTCTTTGACAGCACTGTCTGAGATCCCATACATACCGTTTGCTCAAATTGTCCTTTACATCGGTCCCTCCACCCACAGACATTTACCTCGAAGTATTTATCAAGTGACTTTCTAGCTATTCTTTGACAAACTAAGCAGGGGAAGGTCTTCTCGCATACATGGGAAGTGCCAAAATTCTAAAAGGAAGGTAATGTGAATGATTGCACCTACTCGCTTTAGATGCTTTTTTTTTTAAATACATGAAAAATTATAATTACATGCATAATCACTCCTGGTCTTTATGCTAAAAGCAAGCTACTTATAGTTTAAAATAAAAGAAACTTAAAAAATTAATCCGTAAGATAATAGAAATGCCACAGCTGTATTTTTGTGCACTTTATGCATTTTTGATAGGCACACACAGAGACTGTCCCTTTAGTTTTAGTATCTGACTTTTGCAGATTATTGACGAGGAAACAGATTTTATCAGCTAATGGAAGAAATTAAACTAAACTTGCAAACTCACGTTTAGGGAAGGCGATGGAACAAAGTTATGTGCACATGCAGTACCTGCCATTAAGGGCTGTGTACCTAGACCCGTTGACACCAAGGAAGAACGAATGTCCTGTGCTCCCATCGCTTTTCAAAAGGAAAAATACATGTGCCAAATATTTGACTGTGGTTGACTGCAGATGCTAGAAAAGGTGGGTGATACTATAGCATATAGGTGCAATTGGCATTGTGTGAAGTTTTGCATAACAGATTGCGCCTGGTACAGTTTCTGTCTGTATCTATCTTAGGTATTTACAAGGCATCTATCACCTTGGTACCTAAGCAGTTTGAAAAATGCACCCACCCCAGGAGGCCTGATGCAGACACAGGCAGAGGCCCAGGTCCAGAGCAGCAGAGGCAGGTCCCAGGAAGCTCCCCAACTGTGTTACCGCTGTTGTTGAGCTCCTGGCCCACTTGTTGTGGCCAAGGAACATCTCCACCTACCTGTCAGGAGGAAGACGGTACCCTGCCCCTCACGTCCAGCTCCACTGGTGGGGAATCTGAAAAGGAAAGATAATGGAAAAAGGCAACGATCCAGTAGCAGAGTTGAAAGAGAAATGGTGGGATTTCAAAAGGAGGGATTCTTAAAGAGCAGCACATCACAGGGGAGGGATCAACTGCCAGTCCAAGTGGCAGGTAAGGCACAACACAGGCATAAATCTCGAATGTTCTTCAGTGAGCAAAAGTTAAAGAACTACCTCTGATGTCTCTAAAGTTTGTCTGTATCCAAAGCCCTGCTCTGTTCTTGGCCTCTGTCTCAGTCCTTTATCCTACAGCTGAATGGACTGTTCAGTTCTCTGTGTATCTCAACCCAATAATTGCTACGATCCTAAATATGACTAATAACAAACGTAAAGGACTCTCGCTGGTAATGAATGTTGTGGTGCAAAGACACAGCACGGTGTAGCAGTGCTCCAAAAATGATGGACACGTTCAGGATCTAAAGGCTGGAATAATCCTGGCTTCTATTCACCATGTTCAGTACAGGATCGGGCAAACCGCAGATCACCCCTGCATGCACAAAAGATGGAGCCTGTGGTCACCAGAAGTGAATGCTGGTCTACCACATCAGACCAAGCTCTGATTCAGCCCACTGCAAACTCTCATACAGGCAGCCAGCTATGGGCTTTGCTGCAGAAACAGGGGAGCAGTCTAACAGGAAAGAAAGGTAGCCAGGACTTTGATGAAGGTTCACTAGTTACTATTATATGGACCACTTTAATAATAGATCTCCTTTTTAGTTTAAACGCAACAAAATCAGTGAGGTAAAACAACAACTAAAAGAAATCAGCCTTCAGAAACCTGTGAGTGCCATGTGACATTTGGAAATAGGTCCATAGTACTCACAGGAGTCAAATACTGAAGTTAAAGTGCAGTGGGTCGCTGAATTCCAGAGGTTCATATTTCCTTTAGCCCCTAGGCATGCTCCTTTCTGATTCCCTTACTTGGTCATGTAAGGATCAAAATGGGATTCGTGCCCTGTCAAAGCAAGGGACGTGCTGTTAGGAATATGAAGCAAGTCACAACTTTGGATGCTGCCAGTTTGTTGGCTGGCATCACTAGGAGTAAATACAAAAGACGTGACCTATTTTGCTTTTGTATGTCTTGCATATCACTGTGAGCAAAATGTTGCATGTAGGAACGGTACGTGAGGTGGAAACAACTAGAAAGTTCAGAGTATCTGACCTGTTCCCTTTGCTTCACACTTAAGGGAGCTACCTATGTTTCTTCGTACCCACTGTATTTAAAGCTTGGTTTTTAAAGGGAGAGGCTTATTTCTAAAAGCCAGCTAACCACCTACGTTCAACTATGTTGATATCACGTGGTCCACAGCCAGTTCTGGGTTGACAGTCTTAGTGCCCACTCTTGGGTTTGTTTTTTTTCTTTTTGGAAGTCAACCCTTTGCCAAGGAAATGAGGTAAAGGCAGTTAGTTGAGGTAACTCTTTCAACCAACTCTAATCCTACTGTCAGCAGCTGTTGAAGGCAGTCAGCCTCTTCTCTGGCTAATAAGGACAGGTTCTGGCTGATCCAAGTTTTCCAGTGTCCCTGCTGTAACTAGTACACCTTTTCCACGGCACTAGCCTAGCCACTGACGCAATCATCTTACCAAGACCTGCTCTGGATCTTAGGGCGACCTTTGGTCATCAAGGAATGGATTTAATGGGCAGAGACTGACGCCTTCATCAAGGTGGTGTCAGTCATTGACTTTCAGGCAGTTTTCCCATGCTTACGCTGTAGCGATTGAAAGCTTCTGTAAGGCCACGCCTGTAATGTGCCCCATGCCCCATGTCAACGCTTCACAAAGCTTCCAGAAACTGGAGTTACTAGAGTTGTTGAAGACTTTGTTACAATTAATAACAATTATGCATATTCCTCCTTTTCATTTCTAGTCAAGTTAACACACCTATCCCTAAAACTGTGAATGTATTCATTATTCATAAGTATTCGCCAGTAGTTTCCACAATTAACTTTCTACCCATGGCTTTTCACAGACTGTTTCCTTGTATTCTTTGTCATTTGTGTTATCGGTCACCTATGCCAGATGCTGTTTTTTCATCTCCAAAAGGCTGAGAATACTGATTAGGAGTACAGCACATGATAAATTTTCATAGAGAATAAGGAACTTCAAAAACCTTTATTGTGCTTTTTTCAGAGAAGCTTTGATTCACAAGCCTCTGGCAAGTGTGTAAATGTGCACAAATGACAAAGGTGTTGAGATCCCCCAAACCTGAACAAGCTAAACTCAGTGATACTTTAATGGGGGGGGGTTGGAGGTTTTTTATTTTGTTTTGCTTCAGGTTTTTGACTTTTAGTTTATTTTGGTTCTATTATTTAATAATCATTAGGTGGGTTCTGTTTAGAACACTTGGAAATGGAGTTTTCAAATATGGGGAATTTTCCGATGACACGTGAAAAGAAATACAAAGACTTTTTGTATGACCAGTGGCTCTACCAGAATGAATATATATGATCCCTTATCTTTCTCCTATTCCATAGAATTTAACTGAAATGTGTGTTTGCTATGTGTGGTAAAATTAGGTCCCCTGTTTTTTTGTTCTTTTTTTTTCATGTGTACTCAAATAGAAAGATGCTGAGAACTAATATTATGGTCCTACCCTGTAGCTGTAAAGAGAGGTTTGTTAATGAGGTGTTGCAGCTGCGGCTGTACTAGGCAAAGGGGGAGGAGAATTGCAAAGGAAGAAGCAGTTATTACAGTGAGGTGGATACATAGTCCCTTTCAAATCTCCATGGAGTGGAAGAGCCAATGATTGCATGACAGTTTGTCCCTAAAATTCATTTTCATAAGGACCTCATGCCTTTTTACAAATACAATCTCATCCTCACTTTCCATAAAACATGCAACTGGACGGTCCAGCCAGACACAGACAGAATGTGAATACTTTGAATGTGAATACTTTGAAGTAGTGAATATGCTAAATGCACAAATAATATACATTATTTTAGCACTTTAAAATTTCATAATTAAGCCACAGAGAATCCCTTTTAGAGCAGTATAATGCTGGAGGCACTTGGGCATAGAAATAATGAGTGCCACATTAGGATTAGGGTAGACAGGGGCTGATCTATAAGAGGAGGGATGCTTGGGTCTGTCAGAAGGAGCTTTCATTTTAAACCATAGGAAATTCTTAAAAAAAACAAAACCTCCCTGATTCATAAGCAGAACCAAAAGTATAACTTGGTTATTCTATGACCTCAGCACCACCTTCCAGGCACTAGCTTACAGCTTCACGTTGAGGTCTGAAGAGCAGCATATCAAGTTATTTCAAAGAGCAGAAATTAATCCTTAAAGAATAACATTTTTCAAGACCAGGATACCAGAGAGTAGGTGTGACACTGATCTGGCATTCAGACCACTGTAGCATGAACAGCTCAGCCAGCCAGCCAGCTAGCAGGAGTCAGCCACCGCTGTGCAGGTCACAGTCTTCTCGACAGCAGCGCTTCTCCCACTTATCCCTTGCCTGAGTGTGAGGACTGCAGGCTCTTTGGGCTACTCTACTGCAACATTTATAGCCAGACCGCCCCAGATTGATTTCTGATGACCAAATTGTCCCCCAAGAACAAATAAAATGGACTTTTTTTTAAAATCTGAAGTATGGAAAGGGTGAGAGTTATGGCCACTGACTCACATAATCAAGAATGGTGTTGGGCAGATCACACTCTGCTATGAGACAGTGATGGCTGAGGGTGCAAAAACCATTTCTAGGCTCTGGGAGTGCATTTTATGTAGAGGAGGGTTTAGAGTAAGCGCTTATGTAATATCCTCCTCGTTAACATCTATAACAATGCCTCTTTCCACACTAAGCTGCCACAGGGAAGTGCTTGCACTCAGATTTCCACCATGTGCCCTCAGGCAAGGGAGGAGGTAGCCAGGGGAGTGCAAACCCAAGTTTATTTTCAGGAGGTGCTGAGATCCTGGCGAGCAATGCCCTTGGATAGCAGTTCCTACTCTTTGGAGAAAAGAATGAGAAAATCCGGCCAATGTTGAGGAGGGCATTGCTCGCGGGATAAGTGCTGCGGACGGCCACGGTCACGCTGCAGCAGTGACTCGGGAGAGAGCGCACTGGGGGTGGGGATGACGTGAGACGTCGGACAAAAGTGAAGATAGCCAGCAGTGCTTCCGAACAACAAAGGGCTGCCCTCAGCCAGTGGTGGAGCACATCTGACACCCCAGGAAGCTCATTTGGACCCTTGGCCCTGAGCTCGTCCCAGGGATTTCTGACTGACACCACTGCAGTGCATAGGTGAGCTTTTTGATAGGTTCACTGACATTTCCTGTCACAGTCACGATGAGGTGAATTGGTAGTTCCTGCCTTGGGATGCAGCATGGCTGTGTGTGTTATGGGTACAAGACAGTGTGCATTTAAACCAAAAATGCTTAATAACCTCAACTGCCACGTGCCCAGTGCAGACACTAAACTTTAGTCCGCCCTTCTGTTTGCCCAAACACATACACTCTGGCTTCCCAACTGGCTTCTTTCTATGTGTTGTCCAATGCATGTAGATACCTCCATCTGCCTGGCCTCAGATACAGTGGTTGTTGCTCCTCTATTTGATTGCCAGATGTCACTGGGGAGCAAGATGGGGAGGTTCCTGGATCCTCGGGGCAAGCTGGCCGTCACCGAGGGAGCTCGCCATCCACGCCGGCCGAAGAACAGGAATCCTCGGTGCCTGCTTCTGACGAAGACTCGCCGGCCAGGACCACAGAGAGCTGGCAGTGGCCGTTGTCCTCATCTGAAACGCACAGCAACGTTGGGGAGGATTTTGAGGGATTTCAAACGCCAGCGCGGACTCCGGAGTGTACCATGGACATACAATCTCCCGGGGATCAGTCACTCAGTAGGACTCCTCAGTTTGAAAGTGACTCTCCTGAGGAGGAGGGAAATGATGAAATGAATGAAGAGCACCGCGGTGTTGAGCCTGTCCCTAGGGATCGGGGTTGGAGAGGGCAGCCCCAGCTAACAGAGGGAGAGAAGCTGTTGATGGAAACCAACAGTAGGATTGTGCAGCTGCTGGAAAATATCAAGAGGGAGCATGCACAGTCCATGGGTCTCATGTCGCAGTCCATGGGCCGCATGGAGCTGCAGCTGGGCATTGTGGCTACCTCCACAAGAGCCATCCATAACTACCTGTCAGAGATTTTAGCTTTCCTCAAGCAGCCAAGGACGCAGGTCCTTGAAACGCGCATCTCCCAAAGAGCCACCCCCCATGTCGAGTTAACCTGTGCCTCGACATGGACCGGTGAGGACGCAGTGGCATCCTCCACTGTGTGCTTACCAGGGGCTGAAGGGACGAGCGACTCTCGAGAACCACCGCAGGCCACACTGCCTTGTCGCAGTGGCCGGCTGCAGAGAGCCATAACCGAGAGGGCCTCGTTGCCCATGCCTACACGCCAGGCAAAAGGGGGAGGGAAGAAAAAATAACCACACCATAGGATTTTTAGGGTTTTTTTTAATGTGCCTGTCCTTTTAATTCTTAGCCATAAGGCCATCAGTGGCAGAATTCAACCATTTCCTACATTGGCTAACATTGTATTCTGGCTGACTAGATTAGTCTAACATTTTGTAGTTTATATTTGCACTGTTAACGATGTGTGCTGCTGGTATTTGAAGAACATTTGCCTCTGTTCTCTCACTTTAACTTCATACGAGCATTTTTTTACTCTGTGCCAGGCATTCATTGCTTTTCTTACAAATACAAGTCATTTCTTGAGGCAGCTGTTTTTTGAGTTTTCTTTCTCCATTATCCCATCCCCTCTGAGCAAGCATTCTGGACTCGGTGGTAAGTATGCAGGTCTTGGCAATACTCGCCTCCAAAACTGTGTTCGATCAGTCTTTGCCTGGTGTTTCTGGCATGCCAGCCTGAGGTGTTGGGGTTAGCCTGTACCGGATCATGATCATTCTTATCCTCTGTGGGTCTGACAAGCTCACTTTCTAAGACCCTCGGTGGAGCTAATCCACGTGTCTTGGCTATGTCATACAATAAGTAATGTTGCCAGGATCATACCTCATATTTCTCTTTTGGGGCCTGTATAGTGACGTGCCACCAGATCTATCTAGGCACCTGACTCTCATTTTCAAAGCTCCTTTTCTGATGGATCTGGTGGTTTGATGGGCAGCATTATAATTTTTCCTCTGAGAGAGTCTGGGGAATTGGAAGAGGAGTCACTAAGCAATGTGTTCTACAGGGATAAGAGCCGTCTCCTGCAACCAATCTATTAGGAGGAGGCTGTCCCCTGTAATTATCACAGATATTAATGATTTAAGAAAATGAAAGAAAAAAAAAAAAAAGCAACTTGCCTAGCAGCCAGACCTCTTGAGAATGTAAAAGTCATGACACGCTGTTGGGTGCTGTGCTACTATGTCTGTAATTGAGAGCTTTTCATCAGAGATGACCTACACGTTGATAAAATGCAACTACTTTCTGTGCCTTTAGGCCATCTAATTTCCTGAGGGCTGGCACCCTGAGCAGAGCAGGGGTGCGATTGGTAACCCACAGGGCAGATGGAAACGCACTTTGCAATAAATTATGTTATATCTCTTGGTGCTGCCTCTCTCGGGGGAATTTAATATAGTGGCACTCAAATTGCTATATGCATGCAGAGGCATCAGACTGGCTTATACATGTGATAGCCCTGACAGTTCTCTGAAAAGATGCTGTTACCAGGAGCCCCTTGAGCGGTGGTAACTAATTATCACAGGTGTAGCATGGCTCCTGTGTTCGACTCTCAACGTACCGTTGTAACTCATTGTAAAGGTTCAGAAGAGTTTGTATGGCAAAGCAGTGATTAATTCCTCCTCTGGCAAATACTAGAAAATAAACGTAGGTCTAAAAACCCTCTTCTATGCTTACAACCGAGCTGCACTCTTTGTCCAGCGAGCCATAGATTCTTCCGTCTTTCTGCGAGACTGAAGTTATTCAAAATAAAGCAGATAGTGTTTTGTCGTTCTACGAGTCAGCCACAAGTTGTTCCCTTCTAAGTGTGTGTGTGTGCGCGTGCTTGTGGCTCTGCTTTGCTAAACGACTGGTTTGATTATGAAATGCAGCTGACAGCCAACCTCCAATGCAGGCTTTTTCGACGACAGGAGTATTTCTTCCCTGCCACCTACATCCAGCTGCGTTCCTTTTAAAAATACCATCGGAGGGATGTTTCTTTGGCCACTCTGTTGACACAACTCACACCGGGTGCAAATTTTTGCACCCGCCCTGTGGCTTTTTTTATATGTCTTTTTCTTAAAACCATTTGTAAAGGTGTCCTTAGAGAATTTCCAACACAAGTTGTAAGATTCCCCTCTCATTGGTATGAGAAATGAATGCTGCAGAGTATTTAAGATCGCAAGGAGGTTGGGAGAGAAGCTGATTAGTAAGCCTCACAAATTCTTCCAGTACGTGCGGCCTTTTGAACATGTGTTTCTGGTGCATACATGGTTTGCACACTGGTACTGTGGATACGAACAGCCTAGACAAAGGCAAAGGCAAGTGAAAGTTTGTCCCAATTTGCTTACGACTTATTTCTTTGGGATGAGTTTGAATGAAGCTAAATACAATTCAGCCAGTTGATTTTCTTGGCCTAATTAGTGCATTTGATAATAGAGTGAGAATGTTTTTATGTTGCATAGTGCTTTCACTTCAAAAGTGTGATGCAGTTGTGGCCATATGCTAAGATTTTGACGTATTCTGCAGGACCCGCCATGTAGCTGCTGCCATTTAGAATAAATCTCGTTCCACACGTTGGCTGCTCCTGTAGGTCCTATTTTTTCGGTTGTAGTTCTAAAATTACAACTTCCACTCTACCTTTGCTTTCCGATCAAAGGCGGCAGAGCAAAAGAAGAAACCGCACAGATGTAGCAGTGCTGCTCTTGGAGACACAATGTGGGGAGCCCCTAAGGAGTTCCTTGCAAAGCAGCTTAAGCTTTAATGCACTGTCCTCTCCCGTTTCTCAGTGCTTTAACTAGACGTGGCGAGGCACAAAGCACCGCTCGAATGGGAGCAGCTATAGGGCGAGAAGGACTGAGAACCCGTCTACAGACACGAAACCTGCAATAAACATACAGAAAAGAGAGTTATTTCCAACTGGAAATGGTAGATGGTCTTAAGAATTGGTACCAACTGATATTTTGGTCAGATCCAAAACCAGGATCTGACTTCTAGTGTTGTCTAGCAAAATCAGTGCAGCTGGAGGGTATGTATGTTTCATCCCCAAATATTTTCATGCTTTTCAAGTGTCTGTCATAGCCTCATCACTCTTTCCCTGTAGCTTTTTGTTGTCTGAATGGGTATATGGTTACATGTGTCTGTTAAAAATAAAGGGGGTCAGTTCTTATGTGGTATATTTATATTTCTTATTTGCAGATTTTGAGTACCTAGTGCTTCAGTGTCCAAACCTTCCTTCTTTCTGTATCCCAAAGACCAGTTGTTTGGCTTCTGGGATGATTAAAAAGGGTGGGAGAGACTTAACAGGAAATCTCTGCCCAGTTGAAGCTCTTGGTGATAGATCCCCTGAGTACGAGTCTCCAGTCTAGCCATATTTTGCTGTATAGGTCAAATGTTCATGGTTACACCATTGCTTTCTGATCCCTTTGGCTGAGCAGAAGTGCAGGTATTTTTTTCTTTCAGAAGTTCACAGTTTGTATTACAAAGTCTTACGAAATGTGACTTGAAGTTTGTTTGATTTTTGAATACGTGTGATGATTTAAAGAATTTTTTTTCCTTTTCTCCTTCCACTGGATGATTTTAAAACACACAAAAATAAAGCAGACCAATGAAAAGAACTGAATGCTAACTTCAATCGAAAAGAAACAGCAACACTACTCTTGTGAGACAGTTTTCAACAGTGTTCAGCTTACTGGTTCTGCTCAACCTTTCCTTTCCTGCCTGCTCCCTGACCCTCTGTGACACTGAAATATCCACTTCTAGGACAACCTTCTTCCTAACCAGAAAGCTAAAGTTCTTCCCTCTCTTCTTCTCCCATTTAAAATACCATCCTTGCATCAGCCAGGTCTACTGTTTAGAGGGATCAAAAGCTCTTTTCCTCCTGCTTTATTCCCATCCATATCCATATCCAGGGCCCCGAGTGCGCTGCTCTCCACTGAGAGGTAAAACTTAAATCCCTAAATCTGATACTTGGCATAGTAGCACCATCTCTAGATCACCAAATAACTGGGGTTTTTTTTAGTCTGTAGTATCCTAATGAAGTAGCTATCCTTGCTTGCTGAAGCAAATAATCAATCATTTGGGAGATGGATCTAATTGCTGAAATGTAACATTGCTCTGACGTGCATTGTGGAAGCCTAGGAGCCAAGCTAAGGTATTTCACTCACATAAATACCCCAGGCTACGTAACTAATCCTTACTTGGGTGAAACTTCAAAGGAAAAGACTCTAAATTAACACGATACAGGAAAGCGAATACGATGGAAGGGGTAGTAAAGAAACCTGTTGATGTGAGTCGAGTTTGGATTCTAGTACAGATTCAAAAATCCAGCTTTTCCACTGGCTTAGTTTAGTCATTTAATTTCTGCCTTAGTTAACAGCAGTAGAAGTGGCAATAAAGGAGCTGTTGGGCTATAATTAATTGATTATTTGGTACTCAGAGGTCTTCAGTCTGAGGGAGTAATATTATGTACTAAATGCCGATGAGCCTTGTTTGTGACCAAAGTTGGAGAAGGGACTAAAATGAGCACTCTAAGCCTCAGAAGATCTCGATTAAAGTTTTCCCTATATTTTGTCATCATGTCATGTGGTAGATCAGAATCCCAAATCCAAACATCGATGCTCTCATTCGAATTTGGACTCTGCCTATTTGGTCTCTTTCTGACCACAACTCAATACGTTCCCAGACCGTCCAGTTATTAAAATATAAGATATGTACAGAAGATTCATTTAAACAAATGATGCAGTTGCTAATGCTAATCTAATAATCCAAGAGTGTGAATAAATTAGGATGTGATTACTTAAGAAGAATAGGCATAAAAGAGCACTTCTGGAGTACTGGTTACTGTCCAAAATATCACTGGAATTCTGATGACTAAGTACAGTCTGCTTATCTCTATTTGACAGTGCTGTACGGCTTCATTATTTCTAAAGGTCTTCTTTCCATTTCTATATAGATATTCTCCCTTCACATTTTGAAGGTTTGAAGAAGAGGATTGTTTTTCGAGTCACACTAAGTAAACATTAAATGCATGCAGGCTTAAAACTAAAGCATGCATGTTATGTAGCAGCAATAAAAAGTGCTCGGCTTGCACGACTTATGATGCTCAAGCATTGCCTTGTTAAAATGCCAAAAAAAATTTTTTTCTTTGCATTTTTTTGAAAAGTAAATCTCTTCCTTTGACCTTGCAATACTTTAATTTTCAGTCGTTGGACAAACGATATTTATTTTACTGAATACTTTTATATTACAGATAAGGTGGATGAAATAGTGCCAGTTTCCAAGCCATCAAGAATTGCAGACAATGCAACTGTGGACTCAAGAGTGGCAACTATTAAACAGCGGCCTTCTAGTAGATGTTTTCCCTCAGCTACAGATATGAATGTGAGTGGTAACTATGAAGTACGGCTTTCATTTCTGAAACTGATTGGAGGGGGACTCCTGGCAGCACGCGAAACATGCAGGAGAAATTAATTTACGAACTTTGCTTTATATACTCACTTTACTTTTATTATCTTGTAATTTTGAGACACGGTCTCCTCTGCATTTCTAATAATAGGGGTTTTTTTTAGCGGAGGAGTCTGCATACACCTATAAAACTTTTCTCATTACATCCTTATATTTACTCTGAGACTGTCAGGTCTACAACTTTGCTGCCTCGGTGTTATTCAAACAGACATGAACTTGTTCTGCCTGTAATCTGACTTGGTGAGATGCCAGTAAATTCTGAACTGGAAGGTGTCATTCCAACACTAAATTCAGGTTAAAAACTTTGCTGAAAGTCAAGGTACGCTGTTTAACTTTCGGCTCCAGAGAAAGTACAGTCACATAATTTCCACTAATGTGAAGGTTTCTCCTATAGCGGGTTTTTATTATACCTAATAGCATGTATAATATCTTGATTGAATAATGCATGATGATTTGTAAGGGAAGAATTGCCATTAATACTGTAGCACATATTAAAAATTGAAACTCCAGAACTCCGAAATCGGATTACTCGTTCGCAGAACTTGCTCTTACAGAACTTCGCGTGTGCAAAAAAAATAATTGTTTTTATTGCATTTTAGATGTATTTTTCCATTACGCACCCCTCTGAAAGAGCATCGGTCCTAATACAACAAGCACTTTGCTGTTCTCAGCGACTGGGTATAGAGGCAAGCTAAGGCTGTTCTAAGTGGCAGATAACAAATGGGTTTGTGATGACCTATAAAGGACAGTTGAGTGCATTGGGATTCAAGTGGTGTTCCTCCGTTCCTAGCTGAGATGCTGACTTCCCACGTAACCTTACGCAAGACACCTTGAGTCTCTGCGAGACTCCAAGGACAGGTCTGTTCTTCAGAAGGGAAGAGAGCATACAGCTTGGGCCGGAGTGAACGTTGGTGCCTATGCAGCGTGTGGCTAGGTTTTGGGAGGTGAATGAAACAAAATGGAATGACTCATGCTTCAGTCTCCTTACGACACACAAAAACGTGCTGGAAACTTAATGTGTTGCCTTGTAAATAATGTCAACTAACTCCACTTACAGCTTGATGAACATGTAAATGAAACCCAACCTTCCCTTTCTCTTCACCTCCTCCCCAAAATAAAACCAGATTTGTTGTTTCCCATAAGAATTGTAAGTAAAAGGGATAGTTGATTACCAGGTGTGAGTTATTTAAATGTGAGAGAAAGACTTACATGCTTTAATGCTTGTGGGGTTTTTTGTTTGCTCTTTCCTAGTCCATGTATGAGAGACAGGGTATTGCTGTGATGACACCCACTGTACCGGGGAGTCCTCAAGGTCCTTTTCTGGGTATACCTCGAGGTACAATGAGAAGACAAAAATCTATAGGTAAAAATGCTTCTCGTGTATAGTTCGCTTTGCATTAATCACATACTTTTAGTAATTTTGCTTCTTTCTTAAAGCATATTTCTCCAGCATCTTTACCTCAGTGAATGATTGTTCATACAACATTAACGGAAAAAGATGTTTATGTGTAAAGTGCTGTAATTTCCACATTCAGTTTTGATGGCAGTCGGCAAGTATTATGGAATTATAATTTAATTCCTTTCTTTAGAATGATCCCTCTAGCAAGGAAATGCAGTGAGAAGAAGGGGGAAAAAAATCAGTACAAGCCCTTTGTAGTGCATTACCTGGGGCAAAATGTTATTCATTTTTTCTTTGTTACTATTTCTTCATTAATAGTGCTGTTTATCAGTTTAGAAATGCACTATGCTGATGTAAAATTAGCATCTGAATTATCCCAATACTACTCAGCTTATTTATGTTAAAAGCCACACTCGTCATAATATAATGTCATCTTTTGAAATTAAACATTATGATTTTTTCCCCCAATAGAATCTTTGCGGTCCCTTTGCTGTGTTTCAAATGCATCTTAAAAATTCATTAAGTTTCTAAGTTGCATTATTGTACACATTTAGAGTGCTAGAGCAAGGCTTCAGCTACTCTTCTGCACACAATGTCTTCCCTGTTCAATAATTTTCGAAGAAAATGTGCTTCTCTACAGCTGCCTTGATGATACAAGAAACCAAAACATTTGCCTACACATCAAGGATCGGTTTAATTAAAATTCTGTATCATCCTTTATAATTCTGGCACCCGGGTCTCTGGAAGTTCAACGAGAAAAATGCTTGTGGTAGGAATTGAGAAATGTGCTTACGGTAGAAAACAACCAAAAGTTCTCTTGCGTAATTTTGCTTACGCCTTGTGTCACGTGGAATGCACCCTGATATTTTAGGTTGGATACTGGATTGTGTGCAATGGGAGGGGTCCCTGTGGAAGACAATGTTTAAAACATACTTTCTGGTTTTTAGGAATAACAGAGGAAGAACGGCAGTTTTTGGCTCCTCCTATGCTGAAGTTTACCAGAAGTCTCTCAATGCCTGACACCTCTGAAGATATCCCACCGCCACCGCAGTCCTTACCTCCTTCACCACCACCACCTTCTCCCTCCCTGTACAACTCTCCCAAATCCCCAACATCAAGGAGCTATGGAACTATCAAACCTCCATTTAATCAGAATTCAGGTTCAAAAATTTCTTTGGTTAGGCCTGAGAACGTGGGGACGATGATAAGGGACAAAGGGATCTATTACAGACGAGAACTGGACCGATACTCTCTGGACTCTGAAGACCTGTACAGTCGGAGTGCCGCGTCTCAGGCAAATTTTAGGAACAAGAGGGGTCAGATGCCTGAAAACCCGTATTCCGAGGTTGGGAAGATTGCGAGTAAAGCAGTTTACGTGCCAGCCAAACCAGCGAGGCGGAAGGGGATGCTGGTGAAACAGTCCAACGTTGAAGACAGTCCAGAAAAGACCTGCTCTATTCCGATCCCAACAATTATTGTGAAAGAGCCATCCACCAGCAGCAGCGGGAAAAGCAGCCAAGGGAGCAGCATGGAAATTGATCCTCAGTCTTCAGAGCAACCCGGGCAACTGCGACCTGACGATAGCTTAGGTGTCAGCAGTCCATTTGCAGCAGCCATTGCTGGAGCAGTAAGGGACAGGGAAAAGAGGCTGGAAGCAAGGCGTAATTCTCCAGCCTTCCTTTCCACAGACCTGGGAGATGAGGATGTTGGACTAACCCCACCGACGCCACGTATGAGGCAATCTAAATTTACCGATGAAGCAATGTTTAGTGCTGAAGATGGATTCAGACAGCTGATGTCACCTTCTCCGATTCCCGCACCTAGAGAACCTGAAAATATTTTTAATAGCAGTGAACCCAGCAATCAAAGCGATTCAAGGACATTAAATGCTTCATCCAAAACGAAAGGTACTGAAAACAGTACAGCGGCAGCTAAGCCCACGAATGTATCCAGCTCAGATAATTATGTTCACCCAATCACAGGAAAGCTACTAGATCCAAACTCACCTCTAGCCCTTGCTCTCTCTGCCAGGGACAGAGCCATGAAAGAACAAACACAGCAGATTCCAGGCAAAGGCGACACAGTTAAAGCTGACCTTAATAAACCACTTTACATCGATACAAAACTGAGACCCAATATCGAAACGACTTTTCCTGTTACTGCTACCGTCACTAGGCAAAACACTCGTGGCCCGTTGAGGCGGCAGGAGACCGAGAACAAGTATGAAACAGACGCCGGGAAAGAAAAGAAAGCTGAGGAGAAGAAAAACATGTTGATAAACATTGTGGATACTTCGCAGCAAAAGTCAGCTGGCTTGTTAATGGTTCATACGGTGGACACAGCAAAGTCAGATGATGCACCAGAAGAAGAAGAAGAGGAAAAGAGAGATGAAATAGAAGTGAACCCCGAGAACTCCCCACCAGAGAGGCCAGAGGGCAGCGAGGAAGCAGAGAGTGAGCTGAACGTGCCTGCTGCCCCTGAGCCACCGGCGTCTCCCTGCAAAACCATCGTAGCAGCGAGCTCTGTCGATGACCCTGTCATCTTGCCATTCCGCATCCCTCCGCCACCCTTAGCGTCCGTTGATATTGACGAAGAGTTTATTTTTACTGAGCCACTACCACCCCCCTTAGAGTTCGCCAATAGCTTTGATATCCCCGACGACCGCGCACCTCCCGGTTCAGCTCTAACAGACTTGGTTAAGCAAAGAAAAAACGGCACGCCTTCCCCCGAACCATTTGCCCCCAGCCAGTCAACGAATTCCTTAGACAGTAAAAAGCAAGTGGGTCTTTCAAACTGTTTGCCTGCCTCCTTTCTGCCACCCCCCGACAGCTTTGATAACGTCACTGACTCTGGGATTGAGGAGGTCGACAGTCGGAGTGGTAGTGACCATCACTTAGAGACAACCAGCACTATCTCAACGGTGTCCAGCATCTCTACCTTATCCTCGGAAGTGGGTGAGAACGTGGATACTTGTACAGTCTATGCAGATGGGCAAACATTTCTGGTGGACAAACCCCCAGTACCTCCGAAGCCAAAAATGAAGCCCATAATCAACAAAAGCAATGCACTTTACAAGGATGCGCTAATCGAAGAAACTGTAGACAGCTTTGTTATTCCTCCTCCCGCTCCGCCCCCACCTCCAATCAGTGCACAGCCCAACATGGCGAAAGTTGTTCCCCAAAGGACATCTAAGCTATGGGGTGATGTGACGGAGGTGAAAAGCCCAATTCTCTCAGGCCCAAAGGCTAATGTCATTAGTGAATTGAACTCAATACTCCAGCAAATGAACAGAGAGAAATCCTCAAAGCCAGGGGAAGGGTTGGAGTCACCTACTGGAACAAAAACTGCAAGTCTCAGTACAAGGTAAAAGTAATTAATTGAATAATTTTCTAATAAAGCCTTGATTTTCTCCATCCCTTCACTAACCTCCCCTGTAAATCACATAGATTAAAGAAGAATGTACTCTCTACTGTGCATGTCCGTGACAAACAATTTTACAGAAGGGAAGAATTTCCAACATTGTCAGTGCTTCCATAGTTTACACAGTAGAGTAGGAGCTTTCTCAGTCTTCTACAACGTCAAAAAGAATTTCCACAAACCTTTCAGTTGTTTTGGTGGGAGTTACTTAGATTTATTTTTAAGTAGCACTTTTCTCTTTAATAAGTTTTTCCTTAAAATGAGGCAATAATTCAATTTTTCTTCAGTCTCAGAACTTATTTGGCTTCAAACAGGTTAAAAAGTGGGCTTGCCTGGGCTTAAATCACGCTCACTGTGTGATATCATTTGATCTATGCTGATACCTCTGATAATCCACTTCATCAAAAAGTAGAAAACTATCTTAGAAAATCTCTTATTGAAATCTCTTTACTCAATTTATGTTGTTACTAAGAAGTTAATTTAGCATCTTTACAACTTAGCACTCTGGGGTTTAAGTTCTTACTTTCTACTGTACGTGCTTGTTAGTGAATAGTCTGTAATGTTTACAGGTTTGAGTGTGGCTCCTTTCTCCCAGCAGCACCATCCCTGGTAGTGCAGTTTGGATATAAAGGGTTTGCTAAAGGTACTTAAGTGATAAATAACTCTCAGGAGTCAGACACCATTGGGTAAATGTACAATTAATTGCGTAGTCACGTTTGTGTGGAATATGGATATAACATCATGAAATACACGCTTACGGGGGGGAAAGGTGATTTTATTAGTTTTATTGAGAGTCTGAGGTATTTCTTTTTGTGGTATGGAACGGTTTGGCCTTGCATACAAGCAGCTAAATGTACCTTTTACTGAACGATTGTGTATTGTTTGGCAGAGGCTGCTCCATAGATAGACATTTTGTGCAGAAATGCGGTGCTGACTTTGTTTTTAATCTAAGTAGATTTTATTGGAATTATTCTGCCATATAATTACTAGCTCAGCTTTTGAAAAGGTACCGTTCTCTGCGTGCATAAAGATAATTTGGTTTTAGGGGAAGGGTGACTCTTAGTTGAGAAGGACCTCTCATTCAGAAAACAGTGCGATCGAAAGGCTCAGAGTTGGGTACTTATATATATTTCCTGCAGGATGGAAGTCACCAGAGTGGTGACAGTGAGTTATAGAGGTTATACAATTTTTAGAATGAAGAGATGGAAGACAAACCGCTGAAATTCTGGAGTCCCTGTCATTGCCACTTGACTAAATGGAGCAGAAATTGAGTTGCCTGTACAGGAAAAGCACAAAGCACGAAAGAAAATGCAATGAAAATTGTACAAGAAAAACAATATATGCTGGCTGCCTGATGAAGACAGTCTTTAAACAAAGTTAGCACAGCAGCTGAACACTATAAATTTGAGAATACCTCAGGCAAGCATAAAATCAGCGCTTATGCACCAGGCTTGAATTTACTCAAGTCTTCTCATGCAGATGGCTCTGAACGTTTCAGTTGACATTATTTTTCTTGTGTCTTCAAGACTGTTGGTTTTGCTGGAGCTTGATCATCTTTCTTGCTAAGCCATTTGAACGTGTTGCCTCTAGCTTTGTATATATAATATTTATAATCTTTCATGTTTAAGCTGATAGTTATTTGCGGGTTATAGTAGAGACCTCTAGCTTCCCTATTTTACTAGAAAATAACTGAGGCTATCAACTGCAATGCATGTAAATAGGTGAAATTATCATTATTGAGAGAAAAATGAAAAGTCGAAGCAGATAGACATACTTTTTTTTGTGAAAAGGCATTTAAATAGGTATAAAGGCTTATGGAAAACTACTGTATCACTTAATTGGGAAAATGCAAACTTTCATGTAAGTAGGAATAGTCATGTATATGTTACATTTTAGATAAAGATCTGACTTGAGAGTGTTAGAAAGAATGTTGCTTTTCTATCCTTTAGCTTTTTTAATTCTTATAACTCAGATTCAGCAAATTATATGATATTCATTATGGAATACTCAACAGAACCACACAAAACATTATTCAGTGTGGCTCAAATCCTACTTCTTTCCCAAAAAGTAAACCCAAAATGGGTATCTTTGCAAACCGGAGGGAGGATCTTGGGATATGGCAGTACTGAAAGGCCTGTGAGGTAATGAATAAAACAAGTTGGCAGTGGCACAGAGCAGCAAAACTCTTGGCTGCTGTTTGGCTGTGGAAGAAAATGACGCCTCCACAGAATTCCTGGTGGGAACGGAAGGTAAGAGGGCTGTATTTTGTTTCGTTCTGTTTTCAAAATGGATGTGATGACTACATTATTTTTAATTGAGCTCCAGAAAATTGGGTGAATTGAAGATGCTAAAAATGATTGGGGAAAAGCTGCTCAGGATTTCTTTTTTTAAGCTAAGTAATAAATCAGAGGCAGCAGAAGAGATTCAGCTGCCTGCAGGTATTAAAAGCGTGTTTCAGAAGGTGCTGCGCACAATTATTTTTCAAGAGTAAAGTAGGGAGATGTAAACTGAGAAGCTGACTTGTAGATTCAGAGGGTCCTACCTGTAAACCAGCGGTGGATTTTTGGGTGGTGTCTGTCTGTCTGTGCCTGTGCCCAGTTCCCAACTGCCTCTGGAGCAATGCTGGCATCTTCTCCTCTATGTGAGCATAACCAGTTCCACGTTCTGGGGGCGGTTGAGAAGAGGATTGATTCCTGAGCTTGATGAAGAGTGTGAAAGAGGGAGCAAAAGGCTAAGAGCAAAATTTATCACAGTGGAAAAAGATTGCTCTGATTTCATTTTGTTGTGCTATGTATGTTTATGCCCCAAACAGTCTGCATTAAATTTCAATTCTGCTCTTAAAGGTGCCTGCATTAAAGCAATGGATGTATGGCAAATGCTTCCCAGACAGAGGCATATTTTTTACTGCTTTTACTCCTGCCTCATCTTTCAGAAAGTTAAATAGATTAAAGCCTTTCTAGCCCGATTGCATGACTGACACAATTTTCTATGAAGCTGTCAAATATTATGACCAACGAATACCCTCCTGCCGAAATCCCAGCCATTACTGCTAATATTAAAATTTTAAAACTAAAATTCTTGATTACTTTCTAATACTGTAAAGCTTTGGACAGCCGATTGTAGAGCTTGTAGCTCTTTGGTGCGAGGTAGCATTAGAAAAAGAGCAAAGAGTTTTTTATTCAAGTAAAGCGAGGATTCTGCTAAATTAAAGAACAACTTGTTATATGGGCTGAAGGAACAGTGATAAAAAATTAGTACAACTGTTCGTATCTTTCCCCCAGAGAGAAGTATTGGGAAGTGTTATAAATAGGACCATTGTTCACAGGCTCGCTTGGGTTACCTTCGCAGCAATAACAGCCTGATGAAATTGAAAATATATATTTTCTCATTGGGACATATATAAAGTTATAGCCCAGGCAGCGATCTTAAGAATCAGTAAGAGTTGCTTTTGCACAGCCAGTAGACACACAATTGTAGTTTGTTCATGACAACTGCCCTGTTAGGGTAGTGAAGAGGCGAATTAAATTGTAGATAGTTGGGTAATGGCTTGCTACAGCAACCTGTAAAAATATCCTCTATTTACATTTTTCATATATGAGGAGGAGAAGAGATTGTTCTACTGTACTGAACAGCATTTCTCTCTAAGTATTACTTTAAAAATCGACCCTAGACTTGCTTTTTTTTCTCTGCTTGTTGGTTTAGCAATGATTTTACATGGTGTATTTATAGTTTTCTGTGGTTCTTACAGAGATACTGAGTTTCAAGATTTTTAAATAGAGCACGGAAATGTTTGGCTGGAAACCATCTGCTTCTCGGCAGCAGTGACCAGCCATGGGGCAGGAAAAAGAAGACTTGTAGGGGTAGGAAGAAGAGGAATAGGTGAAAGGATCTGCTTGCTCACTTTGTACTAATAAAAGCATAAAGAGTTTGATCGGAAAGTTCTGGACTGGAGCTAATCCCACTCCCAATTCCAGCCATCACTAACTATAAGAAATTCTGGAGAGAAGTCCCGGTGAATGAGGTTGGTATCTGTTCTATCCATGTAGCCAGGTCACAACATCTGACTATCACTTCTTCCACTTTTGCCCATCCTTCCTTAGAGAAACGGTTGAAGGTGATTGGCTGTGAGGCTCTATTTGACCCAAATGCTCAGCACTAGTGCCCCAAAGATGTGTTGTGGCCCCGTTACTGAATTTGGATGTGCACAGGTACAGAGATAGGAAAACACAGCGCGGGGGAGCCCCGTGGCTTGGCAGGTGATGCTTTTGTCAGCAAGCAAGGTGAGGAGGACGGGACACGTAATTGCAGTGTTGTCCATGTATAAGTGTATATAAATATATAAGTATAGCTGTACTATAAATTCACTTGAGAAGCTATTGACTTTTATATGGAGCTGATAAAAGGAACGGGGGCAAGACTAATGCAGGGTTTTTTACCAGGTTAAGGGAGGAGTGCTTGCTCTGTGAACCCAGCAGTCGCTTAGCAACATAACGATCAAGCGCAAGCCTGCAAGATGACTGAATGATGTCAGCGTGATTAACGTAGAATAGACACAGTGTTGTGAAGGAGAAGAAACTCAGCTCCCAGTGAAAACAGCATCCTTCCACCACAACTCCGGTGTGCTAATAAGGAGTAATGAACAGCAACTGCTGCTGCTCTCTACCGTCAGCCTACCAAAAGGATTGATGGCTTAGCCACAGGGAGAAATATTTTCTATTTCAAACAATGCTTAAGTTTCTCCAGCCGTGGTTGCCCATTGTCCCCTTGGCCTCTGAGGCAGGTTGGGCATTAATCGCACTAGTGGGAAATGCTCACTATTAAGCTGGGAGTTATGCTTAACCATACGGGATCGAGTCCTCTAGGAAAGAACCTCTACAGTGTTGGCATAGCAGATTTTTAAAGCAAAACTGCCTATGACTCAGGGTTTTCTCCTTCTCTGATTTGTTTTTTATGATGGTCTGGAGAAGTTCCTATTTTTACACAAACAGGTAAGGCAGAAGCAAATTTAGTAACAAGCCCTGCATAGGAACTGATTCCAATTTGGTTTGTTGTCAAGTGTGTTTGGATTTCACAGATGATAAATACTTAACTTGTGGGGTAATTTGGAAGCCTTGATCTTTCGCTTTACTGCTGACCCGTTAGGTTCATTTCATTTCATTAACCGTTTGTCAGCCAATTGCACAGGATTGCTTGCTTTGTCGGTAATTTTTGCGGTGTTTCAGCCATTCCATTTTGTCATTTTTATTTGCTGTCATGACTGCTGTTGTCAGAAGAGGGTCATGCTGAAGTGCCATGAAGTAAGTGACAACCATAAAGCGTAGAGTGTTGTATGTTGTGCATTCTGCTTCTTTTTAATGCTCACTCATTGTTATTGCATTTCAGTGATTTTTTTTTTGGTGTTGAGTTTGTTACAAAGTGTGATGTGGATTAGGCCGTCCTAATCCAGAATGGTAGCCATTCTGAGCCTAGAAATAGGATGTCATCTCAAAGAGAAATAAAGGCCAGAAGTATCCATCGAATGATTTTACAATATTAGCAGGCAGGACCAGATCCCTCAATTTATGTCTGACCACCTAGAGAAGGAGCACGAGTTTTCAAATACGCCCAGATTCTCCTGGATTTTTGGATGGTGTTTTGGGGGGTGGATGGCAGACGAGGGAGGGATGATCAGTGCATTTTTACACAGAATCTTTAAGGTTGAAAAGACCTCTAAGGTCATCCAGTCCAACCATCAGCCCAACACCACAATGCCTACTAAACCATGCCATGAAGTGCCACATCTACACATTTTTTTAACACCTCCAGGGAAGGAGTCTCCATGCCTGTGTGACGTTCAAAGTAAAACCAAACTAGCCCTTAAAATAATTAAGATCTGCTGCAGTTGTCACTGTGGAGTCTTTCATGTTTGGAAGCTGTGGGATTTCCTTCTTTCTCCTTTCTGCTTCCCTTGACCTTACTCCCTGCTGCTCTCCAAGAATCTCAAGAGAAGTGTGACCAGCAGAATGAGGGAGGGAGGCGATTCTGCCCCTCTGCTCTGCTCTGGTGGGATCTCACTTGGAGTCCTGCATTCAGTTCTAGAGTCCTCAGCACACGAAGCACATGGATCTATTACAGTGAGTCCAGAGAAGGCCACAACAATGATCAAAGGGCTGGAACATCTTCCCTATAAGGACACACTGAAAGAGTTGGATTTGTTTAGCCTGGAGAAGAGAAGGTTCCAGGGAGACCTTATAGCAGCTTAAAGGGGAGAAGAGAAGGTTCTTGTGGATGGCATGGGGAGTGGCGGGGATAGGATAAAGGGGAATGGTTTTAAGCTGAAAGATGAGACGTTTAGATTAGGTATTGGGATGAAATTTTTTCCCATGAGGGTGCTGAGGTTGCCCAGAGAAGTCATGGATGCCCCATCCCATGCCAAACTGGATGAGGCTTTGAGCAACCTGATTCAGTTGGAGGTGTCCTTGCCTATGTTAAGGGTGTTGGAACTGGGTGGGCTTAAAGTCCCTCACAACCCAACCATTCTATGATTCTATGAGAGATGGCTGGGGCCAACTTTGGGTCCTCTTTCCCTCATCAGCACCATCCCCTTGCTGCCAGTTTCCAGACATTTGTGCTGTTTGCATGGAAACTGTTGTGCTTGAACAGACTCACATAGACCTTAATGTTTATTCTTCTCTCCAACTCAACAGTGTTTCTTGCAACAGACACCATTTCTCATTTCTTCTCACTAAGATAACACTGTTAAAAGAATCTCTGTATCCCGACAGACAGTT
>WAAB01003923.1:42570-53551 GCA_013389865.1 Piaya cayana | reverse complement strand
TGTTAAGGGTGTTGGAACTGGGTGGGCTTAAAGTCCCTCACAACCCAACCATTCTATGATTCTATGAGAGATGGCTGGGGCCAACTTTGGGTCCTCTTTCCCTCATCAGCACCATCCCCTTGCTGCCAGTTTCCAGACATTTGTGCTGTTTGCATGGAAACTGTTGTGCTTGAACAGACTCACATAGACCTTAATGTTTATTCTTCTCTCCAACTCAACAGTGTTTCTTGCAACAGACACCATTTCTCATTTCTTCTCACTAAGATAACACTGTTAAAAGAATCTCTGTATCCCGACAGTTATCACATCAGCTCTTGTTCTTCATCTTCTCTCAAAACAGACAATTATTGTCTGTCTTCTCTACCGTAAAATTTTCCTTCAATGATCTGAATCTAAAGGAAAAATATTATAAGAGATGAAGGCAAAATTTTGGGTTTGTGTGTTCTCAAAAACCTGTGAAAAGTTAATTTATCGCAGTACCTTTGTGTGGAGACTCATTTCACTCACTGGTTCTCTTGGTTGTTAAGATATTTTTATCTCTGGTGCACTGGACTAGCGTTGTCAGAAGCAGTGAGTCTTTTGGCAAGGTACGAAATAAACCACCTCCCATGACAGAATTATATTTTTGGGATTTTTTTAGAATCATAGAATAATCGGGTTGGAAGAGACCCACCAGATCATCGAGTCCAACCATTCCTATCAAAATGGGGGTTTTTTTCACATGGGAGGCTCCTAGGAGCTGTTGCAAGACACTGTCTTCCACTGATATTAAATTAACAGTAAATTTGAATCCTGTAAATCTAATTTAGAATTTGAAAGTATTTCTTGCCAACAAGCTGTGTTGATGGCTTTTGTATTTGGAAGCCGCATCCTTGTGACATCGAAATTATATATTGTGATTTTAATATAAGGCAACATAATTGGCCTTGCACTCAGTGCAGTCTTACAGCAGCAAATGTTTCTAAGTCACTACCATATGCTGGTTCCAACAGAGCAAATTTTATTTAAAATAATTATCAGACTTTTCACCTTTTTAAAATGAAATTTGGTGTTAGGCAGGTTTAATATGGATTTAATATGTTTAGGAAAACAGATGATCAAATAAGGCACAAGAAATCGCACTTATTAAAAATCTGAGAAAGCCCCAACACAACAAAAACATGCCTGCTCTCCAGCTGGAATGTGCTTTCTCCTTATTACTAGGGTATCAATCAACCTTAAAATACAAGACAGCTGATGGTTTGGAGGCTGTATCTGCATCACAGATTGTGTTGGAGATGTCATAAATTATAATTTAGGATGCACAGGAGTTAGTTACACAAATATACATGTGGGTTTTTTTCCTTGGATTACAATTACAGTACAGCAGTCTCTGTAACATGTTGGAAGTGATATGGCAGGTAAAAGGAAGGAAAAGGAAGGGAAATAAATAAATTGTGGAGTTAATACTTCAAACTGAAAGCTGGGAAATGCAGCTGTGGGCTCCAGCAGGCTTGCCTGGCTTTCACGAGGGCTGGGTCGGTGCAGCGAAGCCCACGGAGCTGATAGCAGAGCTGAAGCACAGCAGCTGGACACATACTCAGTCTTGCAGATTGCTGAAGAATTTTGCAGGCAGAGGTTGCTGTGGTTAAAATTCATCCTAAATAGAGCCACTGTTGAGCAGTTGTACTGAGTCATGGACTTGGTGTTCCCAAGTGGGTAGTAGAACTAATAACTTTCTTGAAGGTGTGTGGCTGTAGGATTGAGTCTGTTAATGTTAACTAAGTGGTCTGTGCTTTTTCATAGAGGTATTAATTATTATAATAATAATAATGTTTAATAAAATCTTGATCACAGACGTGGCTTTAAACCGAACCGCTGTTGAAACCTCATTAATCAGCTAAAATATCTTATCTTTGTTCCAGAGATGTATTTAATAGCCAGTAGTGGTGGAACTATACCTTGAAAAAAAGCAAGATGCGCGCAGATCTTTTAATATTGCCTGTAGTCATGCAAAGCCGTTACTTTGATCCAAGCTGACAGAAAGGAAAGCACAACGTTGCTTTGCTCACCCAGTATTGCTGCCTGCAGGTCTGAGAAGGTTGGGTAGCACCAGTCTAAGGAATGCTTAAAATAAGAGCACACAGTTTACTTTTGGAGGTTTTGTTCTAGGGGCTTGATGTACCTTCTTCAAAGGAGCAATGACAATGATTGCCTGAGCAAGGATGGGCAGGGAAGTCTATGAAAGGAACAATACAGAGAAGACGCAGCGAAAGTGGGTTACAAAGCAGAGGGTGTGCACTGAGCCTGGAGCTGTCAGTCAGATAACAGGAGGGATCTTACAGCGCTGAGCATAACAGAAGATACATTTTTGTCATCTATTTGATATCGCTGTAACGGGTGCGAATGCAAACCCATCATTTCTAGCATCTGCAAGACAGGAAAGTTTACTAGAAGCATAATTGCAGGTAAAGAGAGAGGGAGGCATTTCCGCATTTATGCAAAACTCATCCTGCTCCTCTCGCAGTCACTAGGACAGCATTGTATTTCCAAGAGGTTTTTTTGTAGATTTAAACTTAGACTGTGCCTTATTAAAGTGTGCAAAACTCCAAATGCAAATCTGAAGTAGGGAGGAATAACTTGCTTCCCTTGGTTAGTAGGATTTAATAGTTTCTTGCCACAGACTTTTTACTTGTGAGAATGCTTAGCTCCAGTCTTGGAAGACAATGAGAGCCATTAAGCTCCAAATAAATCACAGGAAACACTCAAAGCCTTGCCAAATGTTTCCCTTCTTTGTTAAATTATAAAGACGTAAGCGCTAAGAGCATTGTTCCTACTGTGTTTTAAGTGAAATAGCAATCTGCCCACTCTCAAAAGGATCCCCCTGTTCCCATTGAAATACATGGTACGATTTGTGGGAAATCGATGGGATTGCTCATGTGAATAACACGTACGTTCTCCAAAATTTATTCTCGGTGCTTTTCTAATAACATAGTGTTGGAGCTCTATTTGAATGATAGGAGCGTGCTCTGAATCTTAGTGTAGCAGTGCCATAGGTTACCTGGTGGCTAGATTTGTTAATTATGTACCCAAGGTGTGACGTGGGGAGTATGTAGCTAACGGGGCTTAAAAGAGCCAGCAACAAACCAAGGGGAAACCAGAGAAGGTCTCCAGTTCAGTACTACCAGGGCTACAGCAAGGCTCATCTGAGAGAAAGGGATTAATACCCTGTTATCACTGCCTCAGGTGAGCTGCCTACATTTCTTCATTTTGGAAATGGATGAGTACTTCACAAGGGGAGCAGGTTAAGGTAGATGACGAGGAAGTGCTGGTACTATTATCTTGTTATTTAAAATTTTAAAGCAGGATGTGGGTGACCAAAGTCGAGTCACTGCCCTCCCGTGGATGTTCACAATTACGTTGCACCGGGGAGCAGACCCGGTGAGAGAGAACAACCTCACACGCTACAACCTCCTTCCCAGCAGTCGCAACGTTCAGCAGGAAGGAGCAAAGCTGATGTAATTACCTTTGGCAGAGGAGCACCAGACAGCCTCTTCTTTGTAAAACAGATCTAGTGGCGGGGTGGACACACCTTAGAGGCGGTGAATGTGTGGGTCATTTGTGTTTCTTCATGCGGTAGCAATTAACACAGAATCTTTAAGCAGTGACTTAGGAAGAGACTGCAGTTCCTTCCCTAACACAGCGTTAAAACTGTGGTGTCCAGAATCATGCTTTTTCTTTGGCGCTGTATGGTCTTTTCTCCACCGTGGTGAATCTGTGTTATTAATGAAAGTGTTTTTATCTGACATCATGTACCCAAGGTATCTTCAGGTCAGGCCTAGAGCCTGGTGCTCAGATACAGAGGGCTTCAGTTAGGGTTTAGGTAAGAAATGTAGCTACAGCATCCTCCAGATCATCCTTTGGAGTCGGTGGCATTGCTTCGAGGATAAATAAATCCTTCCTTTGCTCTGGAAGTGTCTGAAGTTAGTTGTCTGAAGCTTTTCCTAGCTGGCAGGGTATTTTAAAAGTGAAAAAAAAATCTGGAGCTTAAGGCATGTAAGAACTGAGTGGAAGATCCTGAGCTGTGCAAGGTGTCTGGGAGGGTTTTTCTCATGAGAAGGGCTGTGGGGCTAAGCATTTTATGATATGAATAGACGTGAACCTGAATCTTCTGCTTCTAAATTTGTTCTACAGCCACTAGACAAAAGCAGACTTATGTGCTCCTTCACCCACCCTGTCAGCCTTGGCATCAGAGTGAGCCTCTCGGCAAGTTTCATGCCTGCTTAATTTGTAATCTGAAATTTCCTTCAGGCAAGAGATAGGTGCCAGTGACTTGATCGCAACTGCATCACCTCTGGGCATGGACGAGAATTTTGTTTCCTTAAGTTTTGTACTGAAACTGCCAAAATATAACTTCTGTTATATAGAAAAAAAATGGACCCAGAAGTCTTTTTATCAACCTTAGAAGGACTGTTTCATTTTTAGAGCATGAAAAGGCCAGCCGAACACAAAGGGAAATGAGATGAACTTCCAGAGACTATTTTGTGAACAAATGGGAATACAAACATACCCTAAAATACAAACATACCATAAAATTCACCGAGTAGATGCCCAAAGATTCAAAATCTAATGCTTCTGATACTTAGCATAACTGGTGCTATTAGCTATGTTATCTGACAGTCTGTAAAACTGGTTACAGCTGAAACTGAAGATCTCACCCCTCCAAACAACAAAGGGAAGATCCACTCCTAATTGCACTCCACGGGGAGCACAAAGCGCACCCATGTGCTTATTCCACTCAGTGTTTCTCATTGAACTGTGAGTTAGTTTGGTGCAGCCTTAAAAAGGAAGAATGTGCTCTGGGAGGTGTTTTTCTGAAAGTTTTCTTTTTAACTATGGCTTACCATTGATGATTGTTTTATGGGAAAGATTTAATTATTCTGTCTTAGTACTTTTATCTTGATATTGCACATTAAAAAAAATGAAACTACGTAAGCAACCATGTTTATCACATTGGTATATAGAACCTTTTAGCTGGTGGCTGATATCTCTAACGTTCCATGTCTATTTACAATTTCAGGAGCACAGAAGTCATGAGCACTGTCTCAGGTACACGAAGTACAACAATCACTTTTACTGTCCGACCTGGAACCAGCCAGCCGATCACACTGCAGAGCAGGTCCCCAGACTATGACAGTAGGACCTCAGGAGCAAGACATGCTCCAAGCCCTGTGGTTTCACCAACAGAGATTAATAAAGACATCATGCCTGCTCCTCTGACTGCTTCTGCTTCAGCTTCATCTCCTTCTCCGACTTTGTCCGATGTATTTAGCCTACCCAGCCAGCCCCCTTCTGGGGACTTATTTGGCTTGACCGCAGGGCGCAGCAGGTCTCCTTCTCCCTCAATATTACAACAGCCAATCTCAAATAAGCCTTTTACAACTAAGCCTGTCCATCTGTGGACTAAACCAGATGTGGCAGATTGGTTGGAAAGTCTAAACTTAGGTGAACATAAAGAAACATTTATGGACAATGAAATAGATGGCACTCATTTACCAAATCTACAAAAGGAAGATCTGATAGACCTTGGAGTGACTAGAGTTGGGCACAGAATGAACATAGAAAGAGCTTTGAAACAGCTGCTGGACAGATAAGAATAGCTACTTTGCCTCACAAACTTCTGTTGATAACTAGAGATGGGCTGGTACTGAAATACCCCAAATGCCTTGTCTGTCTGCGAGTGCCAGAAAAATTGGGGGGGAGGGAGCGGGAAAACAGTTTAATTCCTGGTACTCGGGTACTGCAGACCGTGTGCTACATGCCCAAACGTAAAGTTAAAAATGTTACACGAGTGGGGCCAGTTTCTTTCAAAGTTGTGGGGAGATACAAGAGAGAGAGAGAAAATTGTTAACTTTAAAAGTACTATCTCGTGATAACATCCTTCTGCTGGAATCATTACATACCACTTTTCTTTCAACTGCAAGCACTTCATTTTTTTTGTATCGAAAAGCACTGTATTCTCTTCTTGACATTCAGTCTCCGAGCAGGCTTCCTTCTCCAACCTTTAGTTCGTTTTCAGAGGGTAGAGTGCTTCGTTACCATTCAAACCCGTTATTCTTAGTAGCAGAGGCACAGTATTAAGACAGGTACAGGAGTTCATATTACTGGTTTTTTACTAGTTTAGCTCTCTGATTTGTCGGCAGCGAAGCTGGTTGTTCTGCTGGAATTAGCTCAAAGGTAACCTTGCTCTGTTTTACCTGGTGTTTCTTTATTTCTGCAGTTATACTTAGCGCTCTTCCAAGGTGGCAGAACAAGTTCAATACACGCTCCATTGACTTGACCTGTAAGGTGATGCAAGCGTTGCATAAGAACCGAGGAGGAATTCACACTTAGAGGTACAACAAAATGAAGCTAGTTTGAACCTAAGACCCCCAGTTTTCAACCAGCTAAACGACTGCTAAGTTGCAATGTGAACTCTGCGAGCCAGTAAAAATTCGGGGTTACGTACAGGTGCACCTTTTGGACTTTGTGGTCTGATCCTCAAATGTGCCAAGCCTTGAGAGATGCTGTTTAATTCAGTGAGTGCTAAGTGCTTCACTAGAAAGAATTTTTTAAAAAGCATGAAAGTTCCCAGAGAAGCCAGTGGGAACCTTGCCAGTATTTTAAGTGTGAGAGAGGGATTTCAGCTTATTAATGGATGCGGAAATCTTTCAGCTTGTTAAAAAAAAAAAAAGTTGAAAATATCATGCCAAGATGGAGAGAGGTTTCTAGTGTCTTGGACCGCTTGTGTTCCAAGGGCCAGGAGAAATGGGTAGGCGTCCAGTTTCTTGGGTTTGTCACTGTTAACTGGTATTGGCTTCTGGACGAGGACAGCAGACTGAGGGCTTCATGGGGGGAACTGGATGCTGCCCATCAGCCTCCAGTGATTTCTTTGTAGGGCTGGTAGTGAAGTGGCAGGAGAGGCGCTTGCCCCCTGCTAGAAACCACGCGGCTGCGGCTGAGCATATTCAGGTGGGGAATAGAGCTCAAGAGCTTTCCAGGAGACTACAGTCAACAGGGGAGAAACAAACAGATTTGGTTAATCCGATTTTTTTCTTCTTAATTTTCAAGTTAACAAGTCTCTCTCTGCATGTTTGGACTCCCCTTGTAATTACCACCTCCTAATATCTGTGAATTTTGTAGATCTTTATTAACATAATATTCAAGATGTTCAAGGTGGGTAAATTGTGTGTGGATGGCTAGACTGCCTGCCTACCATACTTTCAGGTTCTCTCGCATTTTGCAAGGCGCCTGAATTTTCTTTCCTTGATATGGTCCTTGACATGGTCCAGCCTATCTCTAATTTTTTTTATTGTGATTATTTTTTGCTCACAAACAAGTGTCTAATTAGGTCTGCAACAGCCCTAGTATTATGAGTACATAAAGTTTAGCATTTTAAATATCTTTCTTTACTGCAAGTTTAAATAGTTGTACAGATAGTTTATAAGCACAATATTTTAAGAAAATAAGTGGCTGGTCTACTGGGCAGCCTTTGTGCCACTTCAGTGCTAGAAAGTTAAAAACAAAAAAACAAAAAACAAAAAAAAAACTTTTGTGGTTTACTACTATTTCTGTGGAATAATTATAAAGTCTTGACCTTTTTAAAATCAACCTCATTTGGATGCATCCGAACCAGCAGAGCTGTGTTATATTTTCTATCTTTGCTAGAACTTCTACAGAGGAGGACGAATCTTTCTTCAACAGTGGTTATAGTTACCAACGCATTGGATACTCGTAAAAAAAAAAGTAACTTATTTAGCCTCCTGCCCCCCTTTACAGAACAGCAAATCTTTTGACTAAACATCTGTTACTACGCTACATTTGTATTTGGAAGCTCCAAGTATCCTTGTAATAAAAACCGAGTACTAAGGCGTTTTGCTTTCAAGAGTACTGAATTTCTCCATAGGTGGTGTAGAGAACGGCAGTTTCTTTCAGCTAGTCGATACAAGCAACCTGAGGCCATCGAGTACTTTAAGAAGTGTAAAAACTGGTAATTTAGCCATCATTGTCTTCCATTTGGTGATACGACAGAATTCAGTAAATAAACCACTAATGCCATGCTCTCTCTTTTTTTTTTTTCGTTTCTTTTTGGTACAGTTGATATTACCTCTATAAGACGTGCCAGAAAATACATTAGAAAATACGATAGTGAAAGGAAATATAGAAGTTGACTTTGAAGATGCTTTTTAATCACAACCTTCTTGTTGAATTTACATTGAACAAGCGCTGGCATACACGGTGAATTACAGTTGGCAGTAAAACCCTTTCTTACGCAGGCGCGTTTCTTGCTCGTGTATCTTTTCAGGTACTGAAAGACTAGGTACAATACGATTAGTAGAAAATAAAAAAAGGTTTAACACGTTAAAGAGCTAATGAAATAGTTTGGTTTTTTTTTATATTGTGTCTTATGAAGTAAAGGTAAGGAGACCTGAGAGGACCTACTTTCTCCAATAAAAAAGCACCTCTGCCAAGATGAATTGGTCTCTAGCTCTGTGTGATGATTTTGCTCCAGAAAGCAATAGTAACAGATACGACGTTGCCTCCGAGTATTTTCGTCAGTCTGGAAATGTTGGGGGGAAGGAGAGCGGACCCATTTATTTCATGCTACTCTGATAGTGAAAACCAAGTTGTTAGAGCTCTATGAAATAACGTTACGATATTCCGGGTTTTAGGATCAACTTTTGTTTATATACTGTAATTTAAATAAATTGCATTTACATGCCTAGTTTCTGTAATATTTGTGTATACGATACCAAAATCTTACAAGATGTAAATTGTGTATAACTGCACAGACTCCTCTCCCTAGGTGTCTGAGAACATTTTAAGTTTGATTCATATATTATAAAATGACTAGATGTGACTGTTGATTTCCAGAATTTACATATCACAAAAGTTAATTATTTGTGGTACTTAAGTTAATAAAAATAGTGGATTTTTTTTTTCTCTCTCAGTTCTTAAAAAAGCATTACCCAGTTGATCTGGCGATGATTATGTGTATGAGCCACAAATATTGATATTTTTTTCCATTACATTTTTTTTCTTTTCTTTTCTAGATATCAATATGTTTCTCGCTATAGTTTGTGTAACAACTTGTGTTCACGTTATCTATGTTGCTGTAATTTTCGTGCTTTAATTCCTCTTATTTCGACTGATTAAAAAAAATCAAGCTCCTGTAACTTGCACTTTTCCCCAATCCTTAATACTCTTGTATGGCAACCAAAATTACTGTAAGAAATAAATATAATATTGCACTAAGGTTGTGGTTCTGATTGCAAACAGAGAACACTGTCTGAATTTTTATTAAAAGTGAAAAAAGTTGCCAAAAAAACTTGCAATCTGATGTTATTGAAAGCACATAAAATGCTTTAACGAAACATCGATAGATTTCAGGTGATATAATTGAGTTATTGTTGGGAAAAAAAAGACCGTTTCCTTTTTATTTCTTCTTTTCGGTTAAAGCATTCTTTATGCCGAACATCTGCTGGATTTCAGATTTGTGCGTGGGAAATTTGAAAAGTGAAAAATGTTCAGCGAGAGGTGGAAAAAATACATTTCTATTTGCCTTAAGGTGGATTTCAAATAATCCTTGGCTATTTCATTCTTGGCTGAGCGTGTGTGGGGGAACGCATGCTCTCAACTGGTCGTGTAAGGCACTCGATTGTGGACCTGTTCTAGGGTTTAAGAAGGCACAGAAAAAAAAAATTGGAGGTGGGGTGGGGCTGGAGTTCTTATAGGGCAGAAGCACTTTACAAAGGAGAAAAGGAACCAGTGCTCCTCATCAGGCTTTGTGCATCTTGTGACTAAACCAATGTATCAGCAGAGTATATTTGTACTGTGAATAAACAAGGCTCATAATGGAGGGGAGGGTGGGGCGGGGGGGAAGGAAACTATTCACATCATCTTTCTGCCTAATCTAACCATTTGTTTTTCTATCATTAAATGGGGTTGCAATGAAGACTATTTTTATTTTCTAAGATACTGGAATAAACGCCTAGACCTGTTGCCATTCAGCTTCATATGTTCCTTAACTATTATTCTCTTCTCAAATACTAAGCGTCTTCTTTTTTTTTTTGTAGTTACCTATTATTTGTCTCATATTTTTTCCAACAGCAATTACTCGGCAGCTTTGTTTTGTTAAAAAGAGATAGAAGGCACAGCCTTTGTTTTCGTTTCAGGTATCGTGGCAATCCAGTGATAAATATCTGTGTATCTAAATAAAATCAGGTATTTACAGTGCAAAACAAAGAACGCTCTGCAATTGCCTGTGCTTTGTTGGTCAAAGAAATGAAAAGATTTGCTCATCCCTGTTGTGGTCTGCGTGGTTTCAATGTGTCGTCTTTTGTTTCGTCCTTGGGTTTCTGCGTTTTTGTGTATGTTTATGTAATTTAATGTCTTTTTCTGCATTCCGTGGTCTTTCATTCCCTTTGTCCAAGCACATGACAAAACCCCAGGAGCTCTGGTAGGGCCACGCAGAATAGGAAGGGTGCAACAATACTTGAGAACAAGTGTTTTTAAAGAAAAAAAAAGAAACGGACGTGCCCTACAATTTTCAACCCGGATCAACTACGCTGTATTTAACATAAAGAGCTTTATTTTCATGTTGGTGTAGTGCCTGACAAAAAGTTTCTGCTCATTTTTGAAGGAAGATGTCCACATCGCTGCGTTGAGAAAAGCAATCGGAAAAACCGAAATTATTTCCATCTTATTTAGAACCATTTTCAGCATTAGGAGACTGGTTTGAAGTCCTCTATTCAAATAAATGAGGGGGGGAGACTGTTACGTTGGGTTCGGTTTACTGCCATAAAGACTTGGTTCTTTGTGTAGTTGTGTTACGCTGTATTTCACAGACAGGTAACCACGATAAACCAAGTGGACTTTGGCTTCTAAGTCTGAAGCCAACTGGTTCTGTAACGCTGACATCTAGTGGAGTTTGGTGGGCATAGTCTCAGATCAATATAAGCTT
>WAAB01003923.1:568-42318 GCA_013389865.1 Piaya cayana | reverse complement strand
GGAGCTTGAGGCCATTCCCCCTCGTCCTGTCCCCTGACACCTGGGAGAAGAGGCCAGCTCCCTCCTCTCTACAACCTCCTTTCAGGTATTTGTAGAGAGCAATGAGGTCTCCTCTCAGCCTCCTCTTCTCCAGGCTAAACCCCCCCAGCTCTCTCAGCCGCTCCTCATAAGGCCTGTTCTCCAGCCCCTTCACCAGCCTAGTCGCTCTTCTCTGGACACGCTCCAAAATTTCAAACATTGCAATCTGATGGACAGCAGGTATTTCAAATCCAAACTGCAGAAGATTGCAGGAGATTTAGGTTAGGAATTAGTTTAGAAGAGCTGGTGGGTCATTTCCCAGATGTGCTTGTGGAACTGAAGTTTGATTCCTCAAGCGAAATTTGAGGTTTTTTTCCCTCAGGACTGATGCCAGAAGGAATATCTGCATGGGTGTGAGAGTTCTTGTATGGTTTTGATGCAAAGGTTCTTGGACAGCATTAGAAATCAATGTACACATAGGACACCAGTGTTGCATGTGCTTAAAGATGTATTGGAATAAATGTTGCAGTTTACCTTTTCGCTTTGGAAATCTGAAGGGAATACAATATACAGAAACCTCAAAATGTAATTCATGTTATGATGGATTATTGTCCACTGTTACTTTCACACTCTCTAATTGCCCTTAGTCTCCTAGCTCTTTTATATACTTAAAACCAATTCAAAGCAATTTCTTGTAAATTCAGGAAAAAAACCCAAAACCCAACATCCTTGGAACAGCTGAAACTGAGGTTTGAGGGAGAGGAGTTTCTGTACAGCATTCTGAAACCTTTGATTCATTTGCCTTAAGGATGTCCTTCTTTGAAACAAATCCTGAGGGAAGTGTTGCCTTGTTACCGTGATGTAAAAGAATTCACAGCTCCCAAAACAGGCACTCAGTTGTCCCCAATGAATTTTGAGAACTGTCAAGCATGGGACCCTACTGAACCTGCCCCGCAGGCAACACTTAGTGAAGAAGCGCTGTAACCACGTCATTAATTTGTCATTATCTTTTGACCTGGTTGATGCATCTTGTGACCTCATTGGATATCAGACCTTTCAAGATGCGTCAGGGGGGAAATCAAGGCGAGAGCTCTCAGTCTCTCATTGGTGAAGAACATACAGAAAGGTGGTTGAAACACAATTTGAAGTGGCCTTTATTAGTCCACATGTAGCGCTGAAAAATAAACAGAAATAGCTTCTTTTGTATCCGACTGATTTCAAATTTGAGCTCCGAGTCCATTTGTGCACAAAATAATACTGTGATTAGAATTTTATTTTTTATGTCAAGCCATGCTCTATCTATCCCCTATTCTCCATTTGCTCTGTCTCAGCAATTTTCTTTCTTTACAAAGCAATGGATGTTAGTTTTCACATCTGCAACATTCTGTGTGATTCATCTGAAGACTTTTTAGTGACCCAGTAACAGAGCACATGCTCTACATTCCACCTGAGGTTATCGGGGTTCTCTAATAATGCAAAGTATCTGCATTACAGAGAATTTCAAGTTTTAGAAAAGAAGATTCCTTTGAAAGAAAAGAGACTAGAGAGGCTGAGAGGAGACCTTATCGCTGCCTACATCTACCTGAAATGAGGTTGTAGTGAAGTGGATGCTGGTCTCTTCTCCCAACTGACAGGCCAGTAGGACAAGAAGAAACGGCCTCAAGTTGCGCCAGGGGAGGTTCAGATTAGACCTCAGGAAAAATTTCTTGACCAACAGAGTTCTCAGGCACTGGAACACGCTGCCCAGGGAGGTGGTTCAGTCACCATCCCTGGTGGTATTTAGAAAACAGGTAGATGACAGCCTCAGGGATATGGTTTAGTAGAGGACAGGTACGGTGGGACTTGATCTTAAAGGTCCAGCTAAGCGATTCTAAGATTCTGTGATTCAAAGTGGCTCATTTACACCCTTTGCCTTTTAGCCTATCATTTCTGCGCGTGTTGTTACTCACCTGGGTGTTCTTACGCCTCTTTAGAACTGTTAGGCAGGCTTCAATCCTTGAAAGAAAAGCCACTGATACAGACCTAATACTGTATGTATTAACTGTCTGTGCAGATGACAAGCCTGATTTATCCGCAGGGAAGATCAATACAGCATATTCTACACTTCAAAGAGCACTGCAAGGGAAACAGGGAAAGTCTGAACATACAAAACGCGCCAAGTGGAAAAATCTCACCGTGAATCCAGGGGACTAATCTGTTGGAAGTGACAGAAAGGAAGAAAAAAAATCTTTGTCTTGATAAAGACACGCACAAAGCACAGCCAGGAAAAAGGCAAGAAGGCATTTTCAACAAGAAATAAGGCCTCGTTAATATGAGTGGGCTGGAGGGCGTTCACAGAGCTCATCTGCAACGCGTACAATTGAGATAGGTGTGGGAACCAGCTGCTAACGAGGTACTGAGAGTGGGGGCTCACAGCAGGTTTTTAAAATGACTCGGCCTATTTAACCAAGCAAATAGAAGGCTGGAATCAGATGTCTGCTTTTCCCACTCACATGAGTGGGTGAACAGCCAGGAGAAGGATTTTAACTAAAAGGAACACCGGCGCTGGAAATATTTGTTACCGATTGGCAATGAATAAATTCTGATTGGAAAGCAGGAGAAAGTCCTAACTGTGAGAATCATAGAATCGCCAGGTTCAAAAAGAGAAGGGTAGGGCTGTAGTGTAATCTCCTACCATGAGTAGTGTGGAAGTTCATGACCCCAGGCACTGAAAGTTCATAAACTGAGGACAAGTCCTGTGTGGATTTCTCGCAGCAAGAAGCTAACCCCAGGGCACCTTCAGCTGTTCTGCTGAAGCCACAGAGGGGGCTGGGAAAAAAAAAAAAAAAGAGGGTAGTTGAAGACAAGCCTAGCCCAGGGACAAGACCCAGTAGCTGGGGAGATGGATGGAGGCTCTAAACTGGTGTTTCCCTGCTTTACATTAAAAAATAATAATTAGATTAATAGCAAAGCATTAGATGAAACACTGGAGCAGAGAAAAAAAAACTAGGTTATGCATCTGAGAGATGCAAAAATGCAACGTTGATAAATTGTCAGGGCAGAGGGGCTGAGGATTGGCAATGATTTGCTCAGAAGAGAGAGAATCCTGCCACCTCTGCATGGAAGTGGATCTTGTTAGCAAAAAGTAGGTGTTTGACCTCATTAAGGATTAAATTCAAGATTACGCCACTCGAGGACTAAGCGTCTAGCCCTGATGATGTTGTTAGCATGTGCTGTGCCAGTTATTCCTCACCTTCAGGTTTTGCTTGTTTTCTTGGGTTGTTCTGTTCTTCTTTTCTGAAGAAATCAATAAAACAGCTACAGACCTTTGGCTTGAGCTTGGCATCACTCACACCCTGTCCACTCTAGCTGGGAGTTTTTATACGCACTATGCCCTAGATAACATCACATCCTATATCTCTGTAAAAAAAAATAAAATTGAGGTGAGAAAACACCGTGTTTTGTACCAACTGAATTAAAGAGAGATACATTTAAGTTATTCTTGATAGATTTTGTTAGATGACTCTGGGGACGTGACTCCGTTCTCACATGGCCCTCACAGTGTCTGGGCTGGCCAAGTGTGCACTGAACCCATTGCCCAGGGGAGGGAAGGGGTCTCTGAGGTGCCTGAGCATCAAGGTGCACCCAGGTAGACGTGGCACGGTGCTTCTTTATTGTGCTAAAGCATTGGAGCCGACCAGCCTCTGCAAGATGTATTTTAAGTGAGGTGGAAGTTAATGAAATCCAAAGTGAGGGCCTGGCATCTGGTGAGGTCTGATCCACCCCAAATTCTTTCAGGGCATCTTGCTAATGAGAACCTGAATTATGTCAAACAAAAGCAGCTGAGCACCATTCAGAGGCATTCCAACCTCCCCCCCTCTTTATTGCCTGGTCATGTGGTTTAGCCGTGGGGCTCATAAAAGAGAAGGATCATCAGCTGGGATGGTTCTTATCTCCCTGTTGGGAAGAGCTTGGGTCAGAGGTCTGGGGCTGGAAGTCTCATTCATTTCCTTGTGCTGCTTTAGGGTAAGTACTTCAAATTTCAACTTATTTTGCCTGAATACTTTTGTTTGATTGATTCTTCTACAAGGTGTATGGTACAGGTCATGTTACCTGCATTTATTTTCAGCAAAACAGGTTGATTTTCATATTTTTTTTAACCATTAAATAACAGATGAAGGGAACTTTTTAACTAGAGGGTTCTCCATCAGGTGGAGAAAATCCCATCTACTTAACTACAATTTAAAAAAAATCCTATTAAGAATGGCTTTCAGAGATTTGAAAGGCAAAAACCAATATTCAGAAACAAAAAGAAACCAAGGTCTGATTGTGGATTATTCACTTCGCCCCAAAAGGTGATAGACTAACCTCTCAGTGAGGATATTAGTGTTGTCATCCAGCTGAGCAGCAACAATGTCTTGTTATATTTATACACTTAGATAAAACTTGCGCTTTCTATACTCTAAAGTTTTGAGACTCTTGGATTTCTTATAAGAGAATGTACACAAAATATTGTAAATATTATGGTGTTACCAGCTTCTTTCACAGAAGAAAACCAACTTGTTCTGGTTTGTTTGGCTTTAAGTCTAGGATCTGTTGAATGTTTGGGGTTGTAATAGTGTTTTATGCAGAGCAAAGAGGAAAACCAGCCCTGTTAATGGTCTCGGAGCTTCTCTGAGAAGCTTTAGGGTTGGGAAGACTGACAGGACGTTCCATGACTGTCACGAGGCCGGCGCTGTCTTGTATGGTGACATTCTTACAGTATGTTAAGAATGAGGGTGCATCAAGACTATCCAGAGATCCGAGCAACGTTTTCAGAAGCACTCGAATGCATTTGTCATCTGTGACAGCACTTACAGGGGAATTCAGGCGAGCAAAGATGTAGGCAGGTGACTGACATTAATGAAGAGAAAGACTGAAACACTCGAAAAGGAAACCCATCCTATCGCTAGCTGGTCAGCTATTGCTATTCTTGGTTTTTAAGTCAGGACACTTTCTTTTTCCTGACTAAGCTCTTGTTCTTGGTTATACGATATATTTTTTTTCTAGTACTTTCTACTTAACATTAATTTTTTTCCATGGTTGCTTCCCGATAAAACTTAAAACCGAAATACTCGATCTGCTTAAGTGAAGTCTTTGGGGCACAGATCAAGACTTCTTTCTATTCAGGAAAAGTGGACGCCTTCTGGAAAGTAAGACCCAGTGAAATGGCATTACTAGCAGGTAATTGATGGAATAAAGCCCAAAAAGAGCAAAACCCATACAGCAGCGTGTAGTAGCTGATTTTAATGATCCATATAAGTGACTAGAAAACTCTCATTACTGAACTAACCAGGCTACAGATCCACTGGGAGAGTCATACAATGGCTACAAAGGTAAAACCTGAGGACACAGTACGTCCTCTCACTTCTCTGCTCGACATCTACAGGGGAATCAGGAAAAGTGCTCGAAGAGGCAGGAGAAAAAGGTGGCAAGTGCATGGGGATGCTACGCACATCATAAATGTTGTGTAGAGAGTGCCAGGTAAAGGAGGTGTCCAAACTGGGAGCGATGGAGATGTAACCAGGCTCTGTTAGGTGCAAACCCCTGCTGCTTTTTTTGTATTCAAGAGGGCACGTACATCACTGAAACCCTGACTTCAGTTATTATTTGTTTTTTTTAATTATTACCTAGGCTAATGGCTACTGCTCCAGCCTGTGTTTTGGTTATATTAACTTGTTGAGGGTTGGATATGTGCACTGTCGTATACGCTTAACTATTACATTTGGAGACAAATATTGGAATGATGCCTATGCAATAGGGCTAATAACAGTTGATTAAATTCCTGGCTTTTATCTAATGTATTCAAGATAAATATGGCTATAAATTGGAGAGGGGCAGATTTAGACTAGATATAAAGAGGAAATTCTTCACAATGAGGGTGGTGAGACACAGGTTGCCCCGGGGAAGCTGCGGCTGCCCCACCTCTTGAGATGTTCAAGGCCAGGTTGGATGGGGCTTTGGGCAGCCTTATCCAGTGGGAGGTGGAATTTGATGGATTTTTAAGGTGCCTTCCAACTCAAACCATTCTATGACGCTATGATAAATAGCATTTTCTTTATAATAAGGATACTTACAACTTCAGTGTAAGACCATTAGAATTTGTATCAGTTTGTAGTTTTCAGCTAGGAAAGCCAAAGGCCAAAACTGGCATCTAAGGCTTACAGAAGGAAAAGGTCATTCAAATGCAAATTAGCAGCAATGCAATTTTAAAAGCAGTGGGGAATGAGCTGGCTGGAGAATTTTTTTCCAAATTACAGTGGATATAGCACCCAATATTTAGTAGAGAATTGTTATTATAAACTTGGAATACTACCAGACTGTATTTAAGTTCTTGCATGGCTACATTAAGAAACATTTTGGGTTGCTTTTATTTTTCTCATTGCTCTCTGTTGACCACATTAAGGTTTCTTGCCCTATTGTGCAAACACAGGGAGCCAGAGGGACACAAGAGGTTTAGTTAATTAGAGGGGTTTTTTTTCCTAGGTGGCATAAATAAATGAATTCAGGGTAAGATGGTACACTCAGCACTTTGTTTTACTAGAAATGGTAACAGCACTCTGTGTGCCTGGGAATAATCATAGAAGCATAAAATGGTTTGGGTTGGAAGAGACCTTAAAAATCATCTAATTCCAACCCACCTGCCATGGACAGGGACACATCCCACTAGATCAGGCTACCCAAGGGTGCATCCAACCTGGCCTTGAACACCTCCAGGGATGGGGCAGCCACAGCTTCCCTGGGCAATGGTCTTGAACTAATGAACACAGCAACGTTAATAATAACATTAGAAGTAGTACTAATGTAAATGAGTATGTAATTACACAGCACCATGTGGGTTAAATGAATGGAGACTGCTGAAGGACATTGGTAAGCAGGTGAGCTGGGGCATGGAATAGTGCTCTTGAGGAGAGGAGAGTAAATGGACCTGAGAAGTCTCACTTGGAGAGAGAACTGCTCTTTGGTTGTTTTGCAATATGACAGACAATGGAACTGTGTCGGCACTNACCAGGGGAGATTTAGGCTAGATATTAGGAAAAAAAATTCCCAGAAAGGGTCATTGGGCACTGGCAGAATCTGCCCAGGGAGGTGGTTGATTCACCTTCCCTGGAGGTGTTTAAGGGGATGGGTGGATGAGGCACTGAGAGACATGGGTTAGTGATTGATGGGGATGGTTAGACTCGATGATCCGGTGGGTCTCTTCCAACCTGGTGATTCTATGATTTTATGATTCTATGAAATACGACTGCCATACTTTCATAAAGTAAGGAAGCTTTGCTACAGTTATGAAACAGTCTGTAAGGAGGTTGGCACAGTCCTGCTTTTCATAGCACAGTAGCAGTGGAGGCTCACGCATTAATTTATGCTGAACTTGAACACTAATCAATTACTCTCTAGGGCTAGGATATTATCATGGACTCCTTTTAGGCTAGTGCTGTCCTGTGAGCTTAAGACTTCGAGCATTAATTTACCAAGTGATGTAATTTTAAAAAATTTTCCGCACAGAGTAATGATGTGGGCACAGGGTGGATGGTGGCATCATACTTGCTCCTTCCCCAGTCCCTCCAGTGTTACTACCCATGTTTGACTGCTTCCTAGCCTGGTCTCTAACCACTGGTGCTATTGAAGCACAATATTTCTTTATTGAGTTAAAACATTCTAATTCTTCATTCAACTGCAGTTTGGCCATTCTCCTTTCCTTGCAGAAAGAGGTGAAGTGAAGGTGTCTAACTGCACAGCTGCATGATTTTTCCGCTTTCCAGAGCCTTTATGGAGCAGGTGGGCACCATCCCTCATGGGAAGGCTAACAAGCCAGTATTTTTAAGTCTGGAGTGCCACCATCCCTTTCTTTTTAGGTAAGTGTATGGGTAGATGGCTGCTGTGTAAAGAGCCAACTCAGCTGCAAGAGGTAACTGTCAGCTTCCATTCCCTGTAGGCACAGACCCCGCTTCTCATTTGCAGTGCACTTTGGTAATGGAACAGCTGAAATGGCTAGAATCATTTGGCTACTTAAATAACAGTAATTGGTAAGTTAATTTAGAAAATGGCCTCGAAACTCTGGTTTTGTGCAGGCTGCGTTCGACCACCGTGCGCTTCTTTTTAAGGATAGATGCTGCCCTTGCTGCCTGTAAGGCACTTTTCAGGCGGTCAAAAGGGCATCGCCCCTTTTCTGTCCAATCTGTCTAGATTCCGGGACAAATGTGTCAAGGAAATCTATTTTGATCAATTCAAATTCACTTTCTGGAAGCCGTCCAAGGCAGTACTCTGTGCACTTAGCATCGCGCAGCCAAGATGAATTTCTGCTCTTTTCCTCTTTCCAGGGACTAATACATCAATTTTCCTTTCACCAACTAACTTTATAGCAGTGTCTGTAAATCATGGTAGAAGCCAGTGCTCAGCGTGAGGAGAATTTGAGTGAGCTTCTGCAAACTTAGTAAAAAAAAAATTAAGTACCACCTCTTCAGCATCCTGTTGATAATGAGATACGGACAAGTATGCAATTAGTCTTGCATTATTGCAGCCTGAATCCTGAAGGCTCCACATCCCCGTGAAATGTAGAAAACCTGCTGCAAGGTGATAGGTAACTACACAAAATAGCAGTGGTGCTCGAGCTTCATGCTACAAGGAACAGACTTGCTGGTTGGGTATCAGCTGTACGTGGGTTGCACTTTGAAAGCTCCTATTATAGGCTGAAGTCTCTCAGAAAATCATAGGTAGCTTGGAGTCTGCATTCGTCTAAAAGTAAGTGCTTCGGAGAAATATCCTTGGTAACTAGTGTCTGCGCTGTTTGATGAAAAAGGGACTTTAAAATGAGAATATGCAGAGACGATTCTGAAGGTCAGCTTTCCAGGTTCAGGAGAAACTGCAGAGGACACACAGACCACATGCAATATAAAATTTTGCTGGTATGCATCTTATCTAAGCCAAACCACCCCTTCGGAGGAACATCCCTGCGCTTCATTTTCTAATTTCCACAGCCTCCTCCTTCCCTGCTTCCTTGATTAAAAGTCAAAAAACTGGTTAGGCTCATTTTTGCTATTGAAGATGCAGGCAAAATTAACAACTTGGTAATCATCCATTGCACATAAAAACCTAGCAAAATACTCCACAGCTTCAAGGCTTTTTATAAAATAAATCAAATGCAGGCGCATTCTTCGCCGTCCTCTTAAGCTTGCCATCTGTGCAGACTAAAAATAAAGCAGCCGCTTAAGGAGAGGTTTGATAAAATGCATCTGAGAAGTGCATTGGTAAAGCCCTGGCAGGCTCTTGAAATGACTTTGAGGTCCTAACCTTGCAGGCTGCAGAGGGGCTCTTCATCACTCTTGTTATCCAGCCAGCCCCTGCGTGACCCGCTTGATGCGTAGGGTAACTCCATCATCGTGAGAGATGCTGGACGGTGACATCACATTAGCCAAGAGCGCTCTCGTTTTCTGGGAGAGCGAAGCTGCTGCCAGTCTGGCAGGAGAAGGCAGATCTAATTCAGACAATTTATACGGTGCATAAAAAGAAGGCGATTAGCTACCTACAATGAACACGAGAAGAATCTAAGGCAAAAAGTGGGACTAATGTATGGAAGTCCTGTCAGTTTGTCTGACATGAAGCTTTCCATCCTCTCTATCAACAGCTGCTAGTGCCCTGCAACGTGGATTAAATCCCTCTCTTTAGTGAAGCTGTGCAGGACAGTCTTGTGTCTCCAAGAATTTATGCAGCCCCCACGTAACCACCTTTCAAACTATGTCCTTCTCTCATTATGGTCACTAGTAAATATTACAGAAACAGACAAATAAAATACTGTAAAATATTTATATATAAAAATTGCTTTGAGTGTTGTTACTACGTGCTTAATTATAATTAACTTAGAAGAATGACACTCGAAGTGTACACTCATCAATTGATTAGACAGTGAATAAAACCAGTGCTGATGCTGCCTTCTGTCAGCTGAAGCCCCAGCACGCTGAGGAGCGACAAAAGGGTTGCACTGAGAAGCCACACGATGAATTCAATATGCTAGGAAAGTAAATGGCTCCCCCAAAGTCAGGCAGTGAATCAGTAAGCATCCATTAACAGAAATTAAGGGGCTTGCTGGCTGCTGGCACTGGTTACCCATGAGGGCGGCTGAGTCAGCCCTTCTGGTGGTAAATCAGATAGTTTGGGGTGGATTTTTCCAGCAGCAAGTGCTTTGGAGAGCTCCAGCAATTACTGCTGATGAATAAGAGCGATCTTAAAACTTGAAGACTTTGAATGCATCTAATCTCATAGTAGCAACAGTACAGTCATAACACTGGTACTGCTACCGAAATATACCTGACGAGATATTAAATCAATCAGTAATAGAACATCTTGCCACATTGTGATAGAGAGATGAGTAGTTTAAATTAGAAGTGAAACTTTTTCCATTAGGCAAAGCAACCCATGAATAAGCTCCCAAGATTTAATACTCATAACATTGCTGAGAGAGTCACCTAATTTTTAATTCCAGTAACTCAATTCCTCCCCATTTTACTCCGACACAGGAGGTGGACATGGGACTGCAGTATTTTCCCCACAATGCTCTTTATGAAGATTACTCACAGTGACTTCCCATGCGGTGCTGTTTCTNCCAACAAGGTGATTCTGTGATTCTCCCTGCTAGGAATTAATCTCTTGCCAGGCACGAGGCTGTAGCAACCAGGGCTTGTTTTCCTTGCAGAAGCAGTTGTCGTCCTCACACCCTGCAGCCATACCCCAAACACCTTCATCAAAAAAAACCATCAGAAAGCTTTTGTGTGTCACCATCCTACCTGCTTAGGCTCATTTGGCAGTCCTGCCTTGCCAATGGCTCAAGCCTAAGGAGAGGTCAAGCCCACCAGCGGGCTAGTACCCACACACACAGAATCGTAGAATAACCAGGTTGGAAGAGACCTACCAGATCAAGTCCAACCATTCCTATCAAACACTAAACCATGCCCCTTAGCACCTCATCCACCCGTCCCTTAAACCCCTCCAGGGAAGGTGAATCAACCACCTGCCTGGGCAGCCTCTGCCAGTGCCCAATCACCCTTNGCTGAGGGGCCCAGAACTGACCCCAGGATTCAAGGAGCGGTCTCACCAGTGCTGAGTACAGAGGGAGAATAACCTCCCTGGACCTGCTGGTCATGCTGTTTCTGATACAGGCCAAGATGCCACTGGCCTTCTTGGCCACCTGGGCACACTGCTGGCTCATGTTCAGTCGCTGTCAACCAACACCCCCAGGTCCCTCTCCTCCAGGTAGCTTTCTAGACAGACTTCTAGTCTGTAGCTCTGCATAGGGTTGTTGTGCCCCAAGTGCAGGACCTGGCATGTCCCCTGAAATCTGTCTTTAACAGCATGAAGCTTTAATAACCCCTCCCTCCAGCACAAAAAGCCTGTCTGCACGTGCACTTTTTCTTAAGCTGCATGTTTTCAAGTTACCTGCTAAAGCAATGACTCTCATGCACTGTATTTCAGGACTAGTGCAAGCGAGCTTCGAAGCTCTGGATGTCCTGTTAATACCTAGCATTAATAAAAGACTTAGAAAAAGGGTGTTAGGATTTTCTTTCTTGGCATTCTCAGCAGTTAATGGCTAAGTATCAAATTCTCAGAATAGTTCAGGATAAGAAACCATAAGACTTGCTTAGACCGTAAGGCAGACACCTCTCTGCAGCCAAGGCTCACAAAAAGAAAGTTCTGGGAAGCACCAGACGTAAGGATCCCTGTCATGAACAAGGGCAGAAGAGCTTTCAAGTGATGTAAAAGTTTATTTGATTATAACTGACAGCTGTCTTTTAAAAAATGCTCTATGTCCTGCAGCTGTTAGAATTTCCAAAACCCAGGAACACCCTTCTCGACAAAGCCACAGCTCCCTGGTACTTTCAGAAGTTAACAGGCACATAAAATAAAAGGCAAAACAAGATCCTGATCCGTATCTCGCCTTTAAGCTCACACCAAGTCTACTTTTGATCTAAATATTTCCATAGGAGAGCAAGTGTAAAAGACAAAGCAAGTGGATTTCTGAGGAAGGGAAGCTCGTTCAGCAGCCTTGAAGAATGTGGGTGCTCTCCACGACAGCACCAAGCATGATGCAGCAGCTACCTGTACGAGGCATGCTGGTCCCAGATAAGCTTGAAACAAGATAAACCATCCACAACGGACCAACAAAGCAGTTTAAAAATACCAAAATATTCCATGCAAATGGTTCAAAAAGTTTATTGAATATTTAATTTACAAAAAATCATATCCCTATGAGGTGTTCTATGCAAAATTGGATAAAATAAATTGCATATAAAACCCAACCCTAGTAATGCAAATACAACACAGAAATGAGACCATGAAAAGGAGGAAAAAAAAAATATATATAATCATGACACACATAACAGTCATTACAGATTGTCCCAACCACTCAAGAATTGGTTCAACATGATGCCTTCTTCCTAGATACATTTTAGCATTTTATACAGGTCTTCTCTATTGTGTTGGTCCAAATTTACAGTTTATTAAAAAATTCTTTGTGTTCTTTCTGAGCTACTCTACCAGTTCTGCCATTCCTGTTTTGATCAGAAGGTGGAAACAGACATTACATACACTGAACATGGACATTATTAGATGCAACTTGCTGTCTTTGGTAGGGACTCTAAATCTGCAGTGAGTCAGCTTTCCTCGAAGATGAGTGTCAGTTTTGTTTTGGCAAAGAACAGGTTTGATTCTGTTGTTTACTAGAACATCACTGGCAGTTTCTGATGAACGTACAGAAAATCATCTCCCTGTTTAAACATGGAGACGATGTATATGTTTTTTTTAATCTAATTATTTGTATTAACATTCCTTAACTAAAATACGGTTACTTAACACGTCATTACTGCACAGCAGGCCATTCTTTGTAGGAACAGAGGACGTATTGCACACAGAACACAACTGCAGTTCCATCCTGCCTTTTTTTCTCCCAGTGAGACTATTCCTGCAGGTTGTCACACAGATTGGGATGCCAGTTTCCCTCTGAGCAAGTAGGGAACCTTGCTGGGTGACTCAACACTTGTACAGTAACTTTTACAAGCTTTCCTGCAAAAGACGAGGGTGAAACAAAAAGAAAAAGTAAAGAAATTCAGGATAGTCAGTGCTGAAGTTTGCAGCCTTCCTCTGGGATAACATGGACAGGAAAAGCAGGATTGGAGCTGGGGAGGTGGGAAGCAATGCAAGAATCAAGGAACCTCATTTTAAAAGAGAAGGAAAAAGTAACCAGACTTTTTCCTTCCTAATATTAATATTCCATAAATATTGGACAGTATCCGATTAACTGTCATTAGCCGCAACTTTCAAGCATCCTCTTTGCTTTGTCTTGCACTACTGGATAAGGAAAGTATATGCACCTGCCCAATCTTCCCCACTCCCGCGTACTGGAAATGCAAATAACCTGCACAGCCATGATTTTCTTAGCTCTGAGAACATTTAGTGGAAGACTAACTAGACTGAAACACTAAGTAAATCTGTTCACTTATGAGTAAAACATGCAATATTGCGACAGACATCTAACTGTCCTCAAAAAGGCTTTTTTCTGACAATTGTTAATTTGGCAGAGAAGAAGAAACTTTTCCAAACGCATGAAAATAATTTTAAGAGCCTTAGTGAAGAACATAGTTACAATATATTAGCAATTTCTGTGGCATAAACATTTTAAAAAGCATCAGCAAAGTATTAAATATAAAAGCCATATGTATATACCCCTCCACCCTCAGAAAAGCATCATGATTTGTAGTGTATTAAGTCAGATTTATTGACTGGGGAATTAAGGCATAACCAGCAGACAATAGTCTTTATTGTCTCAGCTCCACATAATTCGCAGGGAACAACCCGTATCGGCCTTTGCAGACACCTCTCCACCAGCCGTCATCGATCATTTCTATGTTTGTGATGATGTCATCTGGGTCAAAGGAAATCTCGTCATCACCCGCTGGAGAGAGAGTTAAAGAGGCTCAGTGTTCGCACAGGCGCAGTCCCCACTACAGTCTCACCTCCCAACCCGCCACACTAAAAATAACTCAAGACACTCCAGCAACCTGCTCTCCCATCAGGGCATGTGGAACTGGGCATCAGGGAATGACAGTCTGTAAAGACAAACGCTTTCTCATCCTTTGCAGCAACATGATGGTTGGTTCTTACCTACTGCACTTGGGGTGCATTTCTAACTTAGAGTAACGTTTCCTACCTAACACGCCAAGAACCACTTCACTTTCTTGATTTCTCCTCAAAATTATCCAGTTAAGATTTTAAACAACATGCGCCAAGGGTTTAAGAAGAGTATTAACACTTGGTAAAAAAAGATTTTTAGAACTCCCACCATTTCCAGAAACAGTGGCCAGCACTTCTCAGAAGTGTCTCAATGCTACTGTTAAGTCATTGAATTCCTAATTCTTCATTTCTTGATTTCATACATTACTACAAGAGCCTACAAGATCAAAGGCAAAAGAAAAATCCAGACTTATCCGTGAGGAACAGAATTTTCAAAGACGGGGTTAAGAACAAGCGCTTTGCTTACCAGCTTGATAATCATAAAGGGCTATGGCTGTAATTCCAAGTTCATTTTCGTATTCATCGTAAGTATTTTCTTCTTAGACAGAGAGAGAAGAGACAAATTAAAAGCATGAGGCACACTACCTATCACCTCTAGTTCTTTTCTGTGGTGTTCCTCCTAACCCAAATAGGAAGCAGCAAACAAACTATGCAGGCTTTGGTGCCTTCTGAAACAGATTTTTTTCCCTAAAACACACACAATTAAAGCCTGAAAGGAAGCATTCGCAAGTAAGACATTTAATACAGTATAAAATAAAACCAATCAGCCTTGTAGAACGTTTGTAAAATGTGAAACAACCATTGAAGCCAAGGTCCGTGTCTAAGACACTGTTTAATACCTTGTTAAGAGATGCACACTAAGGGAAAGAAGGGGCTAGTTTAAAATTTTCAGGTTTTCCTGCCAGCACAAGCAGGTTCATTCTTCCCCCCTCATTTAGTAACCTGGAGAGATGAGAAAAATAGCAATTTAAAAGAACTGTATTCCTTCAGTTCATTAGTTTCAGACATCATTACTCCACTCCCTCACAGGCACAGAATACATCACTTCAATTTCAAAGTCCAAGAACTGCTGACAGAATTTTTTGCTTGGTAGGCCAGCACTGGCTCAGCACACATTTAATCTCCATTTCTGGGCTTTCTTCTCAATCTGACCTACATTACACAGGGGTGGAAATGGTTACCCCTGTGTTCCTTTCTGAACTGCCACTCTACAGAGCACTGTAATTATTCCAGTATCACTTCAGAAAACTGAAGTAATATCAACCTTGCTTTAGCCATATCATTTTCTAATTAAACTTTCTTGGTGGAGAACTTAAAATGTCCCATCAGACTAAGACTTCAGAAAACTAGGACAGCGTACTGTCAGCACAACTATTCACTAAGTCATTGCCCAAGGAAATAATCTTTATCTTAAAGGGTTTCGTATCAGAAACAACACTCTACCTGCTTGGTAATGGTCTCCTGCTCCTGCCACTTCATAGACAGTCTCTGGTTCATATTCTGCCTCTCGCTGACTCACTGCTTCCTGGTACTCTGACTCTGCGGCTTTGTAACCAGTCTCTGGTTCACGTGAAGCTGTATACATTGTGCTGGAATTCTTGTAGGCAGACTCTGCTTCATAGGAAACTGCGTCCTGTGCAAACACAGGTGAGGTTTGTCAGGGTTTTGTAAAAAGGTTCCTACACTTAGTATCAAAAAATCAGGTACTGAAAGCAATTCTAACCAACCTGGTAGACTGGGCTTGAGGGTGCCTTCTGCTCAGCTGGCTGTGCGGCAGGAGATGGTGGTGGAGTTTGCTTTTTGGCTTTGGCTTGTTCCTTAATTGAAGAGAAAGAAAAACTTGAGTGCAGTTTAATGAGTGATGTCATGACTCTGAACAAAAAAACAAGCCTCCAGTAAGGAAGACACACAGCATATTCTGAAATAAACTGATACAAGCAGAGGCAAAAGAGGACTGGACTGGTTGGATCATTAGGTCTGCTTGGAGGTTTAGACTGGCTGTGCAGTAAAGCCTCAGAAATACAGCAAAGCAGAAGAGAAAAACATTCAGGCAAGAAAAACCACACAGTATGTATGCATACATGTGTTTATGAGTACCCAATGTTCTCTGGCACGATTCCATAGGAGCTGCAGGATTTCTGCACTCAATATATTCATTCTGTTCATTAGCTGGCTGGACCTCACATCCCATTTTACCCTAAGTTAAAGAATATGAAGCTTGCATGTCCTAATTATACAACTGGTTGTAATGATTATATTATTCAATGAGAAATGATTATATTATTCAAAGAGAAATACTCTTGCAGGCCTGCCAAAGACTTGCCAAGCCAAAAGACTGAATACCTCAGACAAAATTAAGTCCTACATACTGATAATAAGGGATTCAAATGTTCAGAAAGGTGACAAATAGAAGCAGTTTTGCTATTCTATTCTGCAATACAAAGAACGTGGATCCAAATCAAGTGTTCTGGCACTCGAGCACTTCCCGCTGTGCCATCCCACCTGTGAATCAGAGGGCAAATCCACAACCATTACAAAGCCGTTCATTAGGAAGCCAGGATACCACAGAGCATGAAATGTTACACTGTTTGCACAACTTTAGGGGAAAAAAAAAAAAAGACTGTAAGATAACTATTTAATTTTGCCTCTCTTTACCACTGGAAAAAAAGAAAACTGTAGACCTAGGGCCAACTTTCCTCTTTATGAAAAAGAGAATTATGGGAGACTGTGCCCTCTAGCTGTTTAAGTCCATCAAGCCGTAACTTCCCAAAGGATTCTCAGGAGAAACTCTAGTCCAGAGATAAAGTGATAGGACCTTGACACAAAAAAATCTTCCTTTCCTTTGTTTGTCAGAGCTCAGGAAAAATAACTCTAACAAAGAAAGCAAAGCATGTCTTGAGAACAGAGGCAGCTTTGAAGACAATTCAAAGCTTAGTGCTACGCTTTCAGGAAAAAAATATGTCCTGAAGCAAGAGTCCTCCCTCACTCTTAACTCCTGTGCTGCAGATAAGGAAGCATCAGCAAAGTGTTTAAAAGAAGTCATGTTTATGTTTGGGGACAAGTCAAGTACCGACAAGGTAACAGTTTGAATAATCTGTCCTAGGAAATTAATTTCTGCAAGGCAGGCTACAGTTTAGGTAGTCATAAAACATGTAAATTGTATGGTCTCCATGAGGCACATGGAGACACAATAAAAAGCTCCATGTGAAAGAGCATCCTGCCTTGCTCTCCAAGGTAGCAGAGGCTAGTGAAATCATGAGGTAGCTGTCGATTCCAATCAGCAGTTAAAGAAGAGCTCCCTGAACAGCCTTTGGCTACATGACATATGTGAAAAGCAAAACAGAAGAAGGATTACCAGTAGACAGGGTTCTTGAAGGAATGCAGTCCATATGTACATTCCCATTGTGGGAGTACGTGTGCCCACGTACTTAAAAGTGAGAGAACTTTCTGTCTGTGCAAGGAAGTTCACTTCAAGAAATAAAATCCACTGAAGTCAAAGTCCATCCCCACCCTTACAGTATCTATGGATGGTGTGCTGATACTCCTCCCCTTTCCATGCTCAGCTTGTAAGTGAGGGGCAGTACAACCAGTGCCATTCCAGCTTCTCCTTAACCTTGTCCTCCAACAGTGCTACAGGACCCCACAATGAACCATGGAGATATTCAATCTGGAAGAACATTAATCATCTGGTTATGGTAAGATTTAAATACCAGCTTGGGGGAAAAAAAACTTCAAATGCGTCCAGGCAACGGAATCTTTGATGAAGCATAAGAAAAATCAAACATAACGGTTTGAATTTAACCCACACTTCCAGCAAAAATAACAGTAAAGAAAGTCAGTCATTTTTAAGACAGAGAGAGGAGGGGGAGAAAAAAAAAAAAGACATAACAGTTTAACGACTTGTGAGAACCTGTGTTACTACATTTAAACCCTCCTGGAGAATTGTTTCCTCAGCAGGAGGAAATCTCAATGAAAAGCTGAAATGTAACAAAAACCTAAATTCACCACCCTTCACCCACAGATCTTACTTGTGAGCACATAATCACACAAAATGAATGGCAAGAGAGCTAATGGAGAAGCTGAACTTCTTCCCCCACGCAGCCCAGACTACAAACCCCTGCAACAGAAGGAATTACTGAGCAGAAAGCCTAACTACTTCAGCAAGATACATATGATCACCAGCTCCTCCTCACTGGTTAAAAGAGAAAGGCTCCAACTGGCTTGGAATAGAAATAGTCTAATAGGGAGCTATTCAGCATCCATAGCATGAAGTGATTGTTAGAAGATATGGATGACCGAGAGAAAAACTGTTACACAGGTCAGAGAGATGAAGAACTCATACAAAGGCAAAGAAGGCCAGTACAAAAATGCACAAGCCACTCTGGGACACTGAGAGCCAAGAGGATGATGTCCTGCCTTGCACTAACCACAGCGCTTGGTGGCAGAGGTACCTGGACAAACGCAGGCATCAGTCCACTTGGCCAATCTCAGGGTTGAAACTAAGGCCAAGCCTGGACACAAACCTTCTCCAAAAAAAGACGATGCCTTCTGTATCAGCTGTGCGATCTTTCAACGAATTCACATGGCCACCAGAGCATATTTCCCACCTCTCACTGAGGACAGCAAGGCAGTTCTTCTACCAGACTTCAAGGACTGACATGTGAACTTCAGAGTCCTGGTTACTCCCACACCTAGCGATTAGGGCAACTGCTGGCTCAAGGAAACAGAGGATCTCTCCTAAGTTGTATTATGCTGTCATCACTCAGAATCAAAGCAGGAAAGCTCTGTCCTCCAAATGGACCAGATCTCAAGCCATGGAACATAGCTACTGTTCCTTGTTAAAACACAACTGTGGTGCAATGAAATCATAGGGTATTTTAGAATATACTGATATCCCTGCTTGTCAAGACAGGGGGAGCATAAAGGATGTGCTCTTGGAGACACGGTTGCCACTCTGTGAAGTATCTCCTTGCATCCTGAGGAACATCAACTCGCTTGTAGCAAAGGCACGGAGCAAAAAACATACATAAAATATAGAAAAGTGATCTTTTCTGTATGAGGTATCAGTTGCCACGTCCCAGGGGAGCGACATTTTCATGAGGTAGTTGCCTAAGAGGTGAAGCACTCTTATATCCTTACATCACAGAGCTGGTAGCTGCTATGTGATAAGGCGTCAAGTTTTTTACTTGGAAACTCTCAGTTCAGCACCCAGCTGTTTAAGTATGGATTGCACTGCTTACAGGGACTGGATCTGCAGAATTCCCTAGGAACAACCAAATCAAAGTGAGGAATTAACAGTCCCTGGCTGAGGAGTCTTGCCTAGCAAGTACCATCAGCATCTTGAGATGACTTAAGAAGCTTCAGACAGTCTAACTGAGAAATCCTAACCCGACCAGACACCTTGTCTGAAAACAAAGCAGAAGTAGCAATGATGGAATCGAGTTACTGCCCACTGAAAATATGCACCTCAGAGTAAGAAATTAAAGAGCAGGACAAATGCTGAGGAAGTTCATTTTCCTTTGGGACTGATCCTTCTTAGCAATTGTCAGCAGTAAGTGGAAGCAAGTGCTATCCAAAGCAACTTCATAGATGCAGAACGGCCTTGTTAACAATGCAACACTTGTGATTATCCATCCAACTATACCACAGTTCTTCCTTGTTTGGAGAACTGTGAATTTATTAAATTACATCCTGCAAAGATAACAATGCTGCTTGACAAAGTCACAAGTCCTAATACCGTCCAGACCAAATCTCCTGACAGAAGAAAACAAGAGATTTCCTGAAAGAAGAGTGAAGCAGCACCTTCAAGAGCAACATCTTGGCCTGTATCAGAAACAGCGTGACCAGCAGGTCCAGGGAGGTTCTTCTCCCTCTGTACTCTGCACTGGTGAGACTGCTCCTTGAATCCTGGGGTCAGTTCTGGGCCCCTGAGCACAAGAAGGATCTTGAGGCTCTGGAGCGAGTCCAGAGAAGAGCAACAAGGCTGGTGAAGGGGCTGGAGAACAAGTCTTACGAGAAGCAACTGAGAGAGCTGGGGTTGTTTAGCCTAGAGAAGAGGAGGCTGAGGGGAGACCTTATTGCTCTCTACAACTACCTGAAGGGAGGTTGTGGAGAAGAGGGAGCTGGTGTCTTCTCCCTAGTGACAGGGGACAGGACAAGAGGGAATGGCCTCAAGCTCCACCAGGGGAGGTTCAGGCTTGACATAAGGAAAAAATTCTTCCCAGAAAGGGTCATTAGGCAGTGGCAGAGGCTGCCCAGGCAGGTGGTGGACTCGCCTTCCCTGGAGGGGTTTAAGGTGCGGGTGGGTGAGGTACTGAGGGGCATGGTTTAGAGACTGGTGGGAATGGTTGGACTCGATGATCCAGTGGGTCTCTTCCAACCTGGTGATTCTATGATTCTAAGGTATTATAAGTCCACAAAGTACAGAGAGATGAAAGGCAGCATTAGAAAACTCCACTCATACAGAAAGATGAACTCCCATTCATCCTGTAATAAATATATACAGTGAACGTATGCTCTCACTGTACATCTTGAAGCCATAAGGCAAAAGATGCAATAAGCTGAAAGAAAAAAGAAAAGAAAAACCAGCAATCACTTTAGATGTGGAAACTTGATTTATCAAGCCAGAATTTCCCAGATTTCATATAGAACTCAAAAGGAAGTTTGCCGTTTTCAGAAGTCAAACTACACACAAGACAGATGAACCATGCAGCTGCAGCACAGGAGAACTACAGAGCTGCTTCAGTAGGAGCAACTGGCCTGCACACTTGTGAACAGCAGTTGAGAAGCCAAACCACTGAACCGGGCAGGGGAACTAATTTGGGTTAACTACACATTTTCTTTGTTAGGGTTTATTTTCCACTATAAGTCACCGTGTGACTATGCAGATGCTTTGCTGACATACGGAATAAGAGGCCTATAGGAAGGATGGGGCCAGACTTTTAGCAAGTCCTGCTGACACAGGATGAGGAGTAATGGTTTTAAACCAAGGGAGTGGAGATTTAACCTGGATGTAAGAAAGGCATTTTTTACAATGAGGGTGGCAAAACACTGGCATAGGCTGCCCAAGGAAGTAGTGGAGGCCCCATCCCTGGAAATATTCAAGGTCGGGTTGGATGAGGTTCTGAGCAATCTGATGTCCCTGGTCATGCAGGGGGGCTGGATTAGATGACCGAGGTCCCTTGTGACCCAAAGCATTCAAGGATTCTGATTCTATGAAGATGGCTCAGGAGTGCTGCCACTTGCAGCTATGCTGGTTTAGGTCAGCTTAGTTAATGTGAAGTAACATGCTGTTTCACTGAAGTGTTTTCCTTAGCTTAGGAAGATCAGAACGAGGTTACTGTAAACCTACCATGTTTTCGGTTTTTCATAACTGCAAAACCAAATTATTTTCCCCAAGTCTAAATTTGTGATCAATTAGGCCACGCTGATGGAACGGGATGAACACCACACCCTGACATCCTGTAGCAGCATCCTGCCAAGGGGAAGTATATACCACATCTGAGAAACCAGTCTGCCTCATTTGTTGTTAGGCAAACGACCAAACAGATCTGATAAACCATCTGACAGCCTTTTCTGGATTCCAGATGTCACACAGAGGATGCTGAGAGAAGTTCATAAGCAAGAAGATTTATTAGTGGGTTCTGCAGCTGGTGGCATGCATTGGCTCTAACAATGAAAGATACTTTTGGCAGAAAAAAAGTTTTTTTCTTTTAAATTAAAACAAAACAGGACAAAGACAGAGAAGAAAGTAGGAAGTAGGACAACTCCCCCATAGTCAGCCAAGAACAACAGTGACAAGGGTCCCACAGAAGCATTCTCCTCTAGGAGGGTCTCTTCAGCATAGCAAGTGGCAATAGTAAAGATGATAATGAGGATCATTTTTCCCATGCATCTCCCTGAGCACTACATACTTTTCATCACAACCTGCTCAATCTCCCTAGAGGTTATTCCTACTGGGGATACTACGAGCCCTAGTTGGAGCACGCTACTTCGACATCAGAGTTACGTACTGGTTGTCTGCTAAGTCTCAGTGCACATATAAGACTAAGTAGCACTTATTCAAAATTTAAAAGAATATCTCTGTCCTATCCTTAGTCTTCTCTAGTATAAACTAACATCTGTAAAACAAGTGAAGGAGACGGTGAAAAGAGAGACTGTTCTTATGCCAGCACCAATTGCTTCCCACTCCCTGCCATAATATCAGGGTTTACAAGTACGAGGCCATGAAATCAGAACAACAGCGTGGGACTACAAGCGAAACTGCCAGAGGCTCTGGACAAACAGTGCTACAGCAGTTCATGTGAAAGGTTACACAGCTGCAGACAGCAGGCCCTCAGGATCACCGATGATCAGGCACCTCAGGCATTGTGTAACAAAGCAAAAGAACAAGACATGAAGGACAAGTTACTATTAACACACCAGTCCTTCTACTTCAGCAGCAGAGTTTCACCAAATATGCAAATCCTATCAAGCAGATAAGATGTAGCTTCTGACTAAATATTTCCTGGAATTATTTTGCTTATGAATAACACAAAAATGACAAAGCTTTCAACCATGCCAATGCTAAACTGGTTTTCTTAACTCCTAAACTACGATTCAGTTAACTATCTGGAAGATTATTTTACCTAATCTCAAGTGTTTGTGCTATATCAGTGGGTGATACCACCTCCATCTTCACAGAACTATTGAATCGTGGAATGGTTTGGGTTGGAAGGAACCTCAAAGCCCATCCAGCTCCATCCCTCTGCCGTGGGCAGGGACACCTCCCATTGGATCAGGTTGCTCAAGGCCCCATCCAACCCAGCCTTGAATGCTTCGAGGGAGGGGGCAGCCACAAACTCCCTGGGCAACCTGGGCCAGTGTGTCACCACCCTCATCATGAAGGATTTCTTCCTAATGCCTAATCTAAATCTTCCCTCTTCCAATTTAAAGGCATTTTCCCTTGTCCTACCACTACATGCCATTGTAAAAAGTCCCTCCCCAGCTTTCCAGTAACCCTCCTTTATGTACTGGAAGACCACTATAACTTCCCCCTGGAGCCTTCTCTTCTCCAGGCTGAACAACCCCAACTCTCTCAGCCTGCCCTCACAGCAGAAGTGCTCAAGCCTTTCTCTGGACCAACAGTTCCATATTCTTATGCTGGAGATTCCAGAAGTGGACACCGTACTCCAGCTGGGGTCTCACAAGAGCAGTGAACTTTAATAATATCAGTTCCAAAACAACAGCATCATCAGCTATCACCATGGTATTAAACTTCTTGAAGAAGCATTCACATAAAGCCTTTCAGGGACCACATATTTCTCCCCTTATGAGCTCCTCTGTGCCCAAGGGAATCCGGTATTACCAAAAGCCAGAAGTGGAGTAGGAAAAGGGCAGGTTGCGAAGATTAGTGTTCAAGACTAGCACACATATTTGGTGATAAGCTAAATAAAAAAATTACACGCTTTTTAAGTGTCACCCTACCATCCTATCTGATGTCTGATATGCTTATGGTTCGAGCTGATAGATGGCTGGAGTTGCAAGCAGGTAAAGCACAGGTATACAGGCCTAGCTAGAAAGAAGGAAAGCAGCTTTTCTTAAAAGATTCTCTTTTCTTCCAACACGGCACTGAGGCAGACTAGACACACTGCTCAAATGGGATTTACATCTTACTGACCTCCAGTTTCCTTCGAGCCTCTTCCTGTTCTTGTTTCTCCCTGGCCATTCGTTGTGCTCTCTCAGCTTCTGCCTTCCTTCGATCTTCCTGCTCTTTCTCCTTGGCTAGGTTTTCAAAGTTCGCTCTGATGCTGCTTGTTTTATTAGCAACTGTAACATTTTAAAAAAAAATTAAAAGTTTGCTGCTTATGCTTCTGTATAAAGGTAGCATGGAATGAGTTTTTGGTACAAATTCCTGCTTGAATTGAATGTGTTCCTGCTTTTCTTCTCCCTGAGCATATAGCCAATTCAGAAAAATCCTTCTATCTTTCTTTCCCCCTCCAGACCTTTTGTGCACCATATTTCTCATATATAAAATCCTCTAAACCACTTCTCCCTCCTCTCCCTTGTGGTACAGTCTCCACCACTCCACTGCCCTACTCAGTCTGTTCTCCACTCTGATGCTTTTTATTTTCTGTTCCTGAACCCTGATGACCTTCAAGGATAAAAGAAAAACCCAAAACCCAACAAAGCAAAACAATCTCTAAAGAGGAGACAGTAGTTGAGGTTGCTAGAGACCTGCAAATACAGCAGCTCCCTCTAGATGATTCTGACTTAGCACTACTACATCAACATAAAATAAAAGGATTTGGGGCCAATGACTTACCAGCTTCTATTGGCTTGGTCTTCTGATAAGTTGATGCTGGTTTCTCAATATCTTCAAAAGTTGCTGCATTCTATCAGTATGGAGACAAAAAGCACATTTAAAACTCACAAATCCTTTCTGATATTCAGAGAACTTCTGTCTGTGATGTTTTATTGCAATATTGCCCCTATGGCTTTTTTCAGAACACCAAGATAAAATCACTAAGAATCAAAATTTGTCAAATGGAATAATCCTTTTGTAAGTCAAACTACGCAAGAATTAATCTTCAGGAACAGGTTTAAACACATGAAAATCTTCTTAATTAAAAAAATGTAGTTTCTGAGCAGGTGACTCATCAGAACTAAATTTAAGCGAAGTCCTAAACATTCATTGTGCAGCTGTTCTAATCCACATTCTGCAAGATTTCTACCTAGGTAAAAGCATCCAGTGCCCTTAAAAAAGCAGATACTGTTAAAACAGGGGCAGTATTTTGAGAAAAGCATTCAAAATCAGAGGGGAGGTGTAAATGAATGGGTTTGTGTCCTGAAGCCACAAGTAAAATAATCCTACAGACTTTCAAACTTATCTACTTTCTCACTTTTAAATGTCCTATATAAAGCAAAGAGTAAATTTATTCAGCAGATAAATCTCAGTGAGAACTTTTTAATCTTCTAGTTTTTTAAATTTAAAAATGGACTGGTAGAAAGGGGGCATCAGCTGCCCTGTCTTTTGCTGTTACAGAATACTAAAACAAGTTATCCTGAAGAGAAAGTCCCCAATTAGTGCGCAAAGTTGGTAAAGCATATTTTAAACAGTCCACTAAAGGTATATCCTCAAGAATGCATTAGCTAGTTGTTAAAAGTCATAGAATCAATAGAATTACCAGTTTGGAAGAGACCCATCGGATCATTGAGTCCAACCATTCCCATCAAACACTAAACCATGCCCCTCAGGACCTCATCTACTCGTGCCTTAAACACCTCCAGGGAAGGCGAATCAACCACCTCCCTGGGCAGCCTATTCCAATGCCTAATGACCCTTTCCATAAAAAACTTCCTCCTAATCTCTAGCCTACATCTCCCCTGGCGGAGATTGAAATTGCAGAATTAATGCAATTCATGATTGAAATTGATGATTGAGAATTCATGATTGAAATTCATGATTGAATTTACATGTGTGTAAAATGGCATAAGCTTGCTTTTTAAAGATTTAGAAGAGCACAGAACTCTACTGTTAGACAGAGGAACTATGCAGAAATAAAGTGTTGACCGCTATAGATCTAACAAGACTATTTTGTATTCCTAAACACTATTTAAGTTTTGGTTCATTTAAGCAACTTGCCTTATCCATTCGGTCTTTCTGTACACCATACTTCCCACCGAATCCTTTCGAATAATCTAAAAGCAGGATAAAAAGGTTAGAGCAGGGACTTTGTTGTCCTTCCCGCTTTTCTGCCAGATGCAAACAGCCATTTCAAATGCAAAACCAGCCATTTCAAACGCAAATAGCCATTTCAGCTGCATGCAGAGATACAGTGACAGCCGCCAAAGGAAAATGCAACTTGGATTTTGATGCAGAAAGGATACATGACTGCAAGAGCCTTCAGGTACACCAGCAGATGACAGACTGCGGGCCACATGCATTCTCCGAGTAAACATTAAGCTGAGGACTGATAAGGTATCAAGCAAGGAATAAGGGATGAGCCCTTCTAATGCATCACTTCTGTAACACAGCCTTTCACAGCACCAATTCTTAGCCCTCTGAAGTAATCGGATAACCTAAGCCATTTTGCTTTGCTCAAAGGGGTGATATCCAGTCTTCGGTGACCACAGAGGTGTTTTTATCTCTTTAACTTGGTAAATTCTACGAATGGCAGGAAAATATTAAAAAAACCCTCGTTCCAGTGTATTTAGTTGTGATACTCAACCGATGAACAATAAAGTCATTGGCGATAACTCCTGCTCTGCACATGGAAAGGGGCAATTCCACAAGACGACAACTCTCTGCCACAGAAATGGGGTGGCCGTGCTGTTCTGCACCACTCCCGAGCTGCACACTCTTAATCTCATCCAATGCTAACTCCAGCACTTGTTATATTCCAAAATCAGTTTACTCACCAGTGGCATTAACAAGAAAAACTAACCCTAACAAGAGTAGCTTTCTGCCCTTTCTGGTGAGTTGTACTCAGAGAAATATCTGACAAGCACCAGAGCCAGCAAGAGTGTGTAGATGGAAAACCACCTCCTCCTGGCAGCAGGGAGCTGTAGGAATGTGCCCTTTAGACTCTGTAGATGGACAAGCTCTCCTATACATTCCTGGAACACAATTACAATCACTCTTTCTCCCCACAGGCCCTAAACCACTTGGGTCTCCTAAACACCTATTCTAGTGTGTGTGCTTGGGGTCTGCTAAGGCACATTCGACACTAAAAGTTTCAACTGATATCACTGTAGCATAGAAAAATATTGACTATAAGAATGAACAACCTCATTTTCTTCAGCTTTGTATGTATTTTCAGCCAGAATAAATATACTACACTTACATTTTCCTGATCCAGACTTCTCACTTTAAGATAACGGAAAACCAGGAATTCATGGTTTGTACCCCAACTATTTCACAATGAATAAAGAGAGCATTATAACAGCATTTGCTCATCCAAGGACAAACATTCCCTACTTCTTGTTTTAAAGACTACAATCACTTCAAATTGATCTTGCCATTGCTTGTTAATGGTTACATATGCATGGTTCTTATCTCAATATTTTTCTACCAATTTATCTAGGCAAAACTCAGTTTAGACTGAAACTAAAATTGGCAAGTACAACGTCATTAATATACTACTTCTAATGTTGTTATGACCACACTGCGTGTACAGCTATTAACTAAATGAATAATGTTGCTGAACTGTTAAATAAACATTGGATATCTGTTTTCTGAATATAGGCTTGCTTTATGTAACATTTTAATAAAATGGAAGAACATCGCTAGATCATGTAGGAATAGAAGCGCAAGAAAGTGTCTGCACGTTACTAGCATCAATCTACTTAGAGAACTATTTAAGACTGTGTGAGAAGTGGCTGCACTGTTAAGAAAGTAACAAGTGAAAACGGTGCCTTGTTGAGATTCATGCTTGGCTAGTTTCTCCTTGTAATCAAACCCCACAGCAGATGGGTCCTGCCTTTCTGTCTGTACACCAAATTTCCCTCCGAAACCACTCTTATAGTCTGAAAAAGCCACGTGTAATAAATTAAAATGAAGGGAGGAAAATAAAGAAGTTTAGTTAGAGACACTCAAAAATAATTTTTGCAATATTTTCAATTACCAATCATTTTGGATGATGAAAGACAAAAAATCCCAATACGCTTTAATAAGAGTATATTCAAAAGAAGTTTCCACTCGAGATTAGGAAGAGGTCAACGTGATTTATCAGATGTAAGAACACCATTCTGAAGTCACAGAAAAAAAGCCCTTCTCAACGTTTTTCATACACACTGCATAATGCACTTGCATTTCATCAGCACTATGAACACAAACACACACACAAAGTTCACCAAACCAACATACAAAAGGATACAGGAGAATAAAATCATCTTTCTTCATCAGCCTGGTTAACATTCGTAACTAGAGATCTGACTTTTAGGGAGGTATTAAGATCTACAGAGATTCTTCTCCAGATAGTCCTACACAGCATTTTTTAAAGGAATAAGGAATATTTTTGCTGATGCAGAGCCTGTGGGGAAAAAACCTCTCAGCTAAGAGCCATAACCACTCCCTACTGCTTCCTTGGAACAGGTATTTTAATATATGTTATTAAAAAAAAGGCACAAAAAAGTAGGGCTCCGGTACTACTCTCACAACAAATCTGTTGGACCATCCAACAGAACAATATTCTGAGGATCACTTTCAATCTCTTGAGTTTTTTTAAAAAATAAAATAAAAATAAAAAATTAAATTAATTCCTTTAGGTTAAGAGTGCTGAGAGGCAGAGGGCTGAGGAGAAAAAAGTTGTTTTGCAACTTTTCTCCTTCGTTCCAGTATTTCATAGGAATAAAAACCTCGCAGGCAATGAGAAAGGATAGCACTAGGTATCAGATCTCCCCTGCATGAAAATAGGGGTATACTTTAACATAAATGAGAAAAGGGAAATTATCTGTGGAAAGTACAAAGAAACTGCTGATTTGTGGTGCTAATCCAGGCTACCTGCAGATTCATAAAGCTTCTCCAATGAGAATTTATCACTAAGCCTGAACTCTCAGGATCTCAGTATCAGATGTTTCAAACTTGCTTTGCAGGCACCAGTGCAACCAATACACAGCAACCATTCAAACACAGAAAAAGGAGGCTCATGTCGGCTCCTGTGAGTCTGTGGCCAAAGGTACCAAGGGAGGACGGCTCATACAGGGAAAGGAAAAATCAAAATAAGGGAATTGAGAAGGAGCAGCAAAGAACTGTGAACTGAGATACCTTTCTGAGATTCGTGCAGCTGCACTTTCTCCTGGTGATCCCAGCCAAGCGCACATTTGTCTTGCCTGTCAGTCTGCACACCAAACTTGCCTCCAAAGCCTTTTACATAATCTGCATGGATGAAGTTTCAGAAAACATTATTGCAATTTATGACTGTAAACACTATTTAATCAAAAAACTGTAATACGTTATGCGATAAGCTGCCCTGTCACTAATGTTACCATCTTTCACTCTTTTTCCCTCCTGCTACGCTACCTCAACAGAGGAGAAAAACAGCCATTCGGTAACTAGAGGATCACAATTCAAGGAAGCACCACAAATCCAGTAAAGGTGACAGCACACAGACTGAATTCTATTCAAAGATCTGAAGAATCTGATGCACCTTCCACCTAGAGCCATATATCACATATATATGCACAATACAGCTATATAAGCAATAAGAGACTCGATACTGCCTCTGAATATCACAGACTCGTGCAAGTACAAATTTATTTCAATAAGATCCATAAGGACATAAGGTCCCTTGGAAATCAGATTGTGAAACTCACTGATGGTTTACAATGCCTTCCTTTTCATTTGAGGGAAACAAAAAAAACGCATACACAAATGTGAAAAACACATTTACCACTAAAGAAACCCAAACAAAATAATTTTTCCCAGGATTCAAAGGCTGATTGGTTTCAACTAGTATTTTTAAATAAATAATAAAAACCTTTCTGTGATTCATGTTTTTCCGTTTTGCCTTGATATTCAAAGCCAACAGCACTTTTGTCCACTTTGTCCTTGTCAACACCATATTTACCACCAAAGCCCTTGGAATAATCTAGAGATAAGAGTGAAGAATTTTGTTTGTAAGTGTTCAATAACAAAATATTATGTTGAAAAATTGTGATAATCAGACTTGCTACCATTTGATTACATATTGAAAGCACGGACATTCCTAGTTAATCTTGATTCCAGGCACCAGAGTTATAAATTCAGGATGCATTTTCTCAGGAAAGAAAATAAAATAGCATCATATGTAGTTCAACTGCTGGCAATATCAGCAATTCTCCTACTTGACTCCTCGATAAAGCTCTTAAGACACTTACAGGAAATTTCAAAACCATGTCAGCAACAGCCTGGAAGCTTTTAAACACATCCCCTTCTTCTCTTCAGTATTTCTAGAGTGCCAGCATTTCTTTCAGATAAACAGAAAGCAGATGGCAAAACCATCAAATTTTTTCAATAAAACGCTTGATTTTTGAGCAGATATCCCTGGAAACCTGATTAGCAGCACAATGTTAACTCTAAACACAACTACTTCTGATAAATGTTTTAACCTACAAACAGCTGATTCTGTTACAAATGCTTCTCAGTTGAGGTTAAACTGCTCAGTACTTTAATCTACAGCTTTTCAAAAGACACAGTGAAAACCCTCCAGACAAACCTATGTCCCCTGCTCCCAAGTAACGGCAGCTGGATCATCACTTTAAACCAGTTAAAATCTACATTTTAGATTTCTTTTTTAGAAGTTAAAGATTTCAGCAACCTGAATTTTATTCAGTGTTAACTTTCAGGAGTGCAACAGATGTAGAAATTTAGTATTTTACACACTGCCTATCATGAATGCCTCCTGTGCCGGAGTATGAACCCACCAACACGTGTGTCTACTCACCCCTCTGCGACTCGTGTTTCTCAGTTTTACCCTGGTAATCAAACCCCACAGCACTCTTGTCCACTCTGTCAGCCTGTACTCCGTATTTTCCACCAAAACCACTAGAGTAGTCTGTATTGAGAGTAAAGCACAATAAAACTTCTTCATTTCACTTTTAATGGGAAAACCATATCCTAGCCAGTGTGGGACCCGGGGCGGGGAGAGGAAGTTATTTCAGAACTGAAATAATACTCGTTAGCACACAAAATTAAGTTTACTTTTACACAGAGAAAATAAGACAGACAACAGTCCTATAGTTTGACGATTCCTCTTACATCTACTCCGTGTTTCTAACAGGATGCAATACAGCGAAGAACAACTCCTAGTGTTATTATAACGTCCTTGAACCTCACTTCTAAAAGAGAAGTAAGACTCACGATGACAGGCTATTTCCTTGTCTTAAAACCTCACAAAACTACTTTGAAATTCATTTCTTCACCTTCTCTTACACCCAAATCCCTCAGTGTTTGACTCACCAAGAATATCATTTTGAGGCCTCACTAAACAAAGTCTCTTACAAACATTAAAAGGACAAAGATCTATTCTACTCTTTATAAAAAGCCTGTGTCTACAGAGGTGACCACCTCACCACTTTACCTTTCTGGGAGGCATGCTTCTCAGTCTTCCCTTGATATTCAAACCCAACAGCGGACTGGAAGAGAAATAAAAATGCACGTGTGACAATGAAGTAGGCATGAACAGAAAAACATTGTGCACTTCAGTGGATAAACAGCAGAGAAAGTTCCTCTATCTTTCCAAACTGCTCTGACCTCCTTGATCAGGAGCATAAATACCCACTTAATTTACAGGCTATATTTATTTACATAATAATTTATTACATGTATTCATGGCAAGGGCTTTTGTCACCCCTTGCCAAAGCAAATAGTAGTGGCAACGTACTCTAGTCCTGCCAGGTTCAGCAATTCAGTACGACAGGAATTCAACCCTTCCATGCAGGAGTTGTTAAACAGTCTTGGAACAGGATGCCAGTTATCCCCACTGAACCATTTGGGATGAACCACTCCCAAATCCCTCCTCCTCCTGTACCATTTATACTGATTTTAACCTCATCAAAGAACATAGCCGAGCTAAAAGGCATATTTTAACATCTCTTCTCAGTTTTCTTTTCAATTCATCTCAATTTCCCATAAGGGTATTTTTTCTGTTTCGCTTTAAGCAGAAATTTATCTCCCTGGCAGTCAGTGCTAGTTTACTACTAAACTTTAAATACAGCAGGGACAGGTGGCCACACCAGCAGATTCAGGTATTGGAATATTTCAGTTATACATACAAAATGCTAAACTCAACCACACTGAATAGCTGCAGTATGAGATGAAATCACTTACCTGGTCAACTCTATCGGTTTGTACTCCAAACTTGCCACCAAATCCTTTCACCGAATCCACTTGGGAGCAATGCTTGGAAAGCTTGGACTGATATTCATGTCCAACAGCTGACTAAAAGAAAGTGGAAAGTTTAGGCAGCAGTTCTATACAGTTCTGTAAGTAAGAGAAAGTACTGAATGACGTAACTTGAGGATAAACCTTTGTTACAAATGGACACTGCTGAACTCTTCCTGTTGATACTAACTTCCCTGGAAATTGCTACTCAGTTGAGAAGTCTCCACAAGACTTCTGGTAGCATAGTGAGCACTACCACTACAGCCTGGGCAAGGGAGGTGCCAGAAAATCTGACAGCACTGACTGCATTTTATGAAGACCATTTTACACTCTGAATTTTTACTTCAAAACCACAGGAATGAAAACAGGGAAGATACAGACAGAATCTGGATGGTGTTCATGTAGAATTTAAAATAAGAATTAGTTCCAGATAAAATACAGAGCCCTGTATTTAGGCACACAACTACAGTTCTGATTTAACTGGTATTAGATTGCAACCAAATACAACTACAGCTACGTTTTCCACTGACATGCTTTTAAGGAAGCACCTTCATCTTCTGAATAAATCAAAATCAGGCATCTTCTCTCTATGCTTTCTCCTCACTTGTCAAATAGCATTACAACACGAAGCAGTAAATCCACGTTAAGACAGAGCTCTCCATGCTAAAGACATCCCAGCCCCACAGTCTCCCATTTAAGTCTGTCTCTGGAACTCAAGTTGAACACAGAAAAGTCAAGGCACGGTCACACTGCACTCTGCCTTCAGGTAAGACACAAGGCTATGTAATTACACACCTGAAAGTATATCCAGATAGCATTTGCTAATGTTACATGAACCTAGTGCCAAAATAGTCTTCTAGGTCCTGGAATTGATGCTAAAGCACAGCACCTACATAACAGCCAAAAATACTGTCTTTTTTCTTTTCCAGCACCAAATCTAAGTGCCGGTCAGAGCAACTTGTGATTTGCCACTTTATTTGAGTCTGTTGCTCAAATGCACACAATTCCCACCAGAGGGAGAAATAAAACCCTATAACCTGCTACACGTGGCCACAACCAGAACGAGAGGCTGCACACTGTGACCAGCACCTCTCCAGACTCAGCACCACAGTTCCCAGCACCAGATCCCGTGAATGGGGCAGCCGGCATCTGTGGCTGCAGCAGAGTCTCCTCCAAGCAGCTGCCCCAAGCTCCGACCTCTGAGAAACTAAGTTGTCAAGAATAGGACACCACCTTAACTTAGAAGCAATATAAAAGCTCCTTTCTTTTACTGACTGAAACAGTCACACTCGTGTTCAATTCTGTAGTGGAACAGGTGTTAAATGTGACACAAATGGTCTCCACCTCCCTTTCTTTTTCCTCTTACCCATTACATTTATGGAACATATGAAACTCTGAAAATCCTAGGTTTTCTGTAGTTTTACACACTCCCTCTTTTGTTATACCAGTTTATGCAGGTGAAGTTCAAGTATGTTGTTATGTGATACCAAAACTTTCTTCATTTCTTCGACTACCAAGCATTATAACATACCTCTTTTTAGGAAAGACTTACAAAAACGTTTTTCTTGGAAATCTGTATTTCAGAGTAAAGTGCCTTCCTAATTCCTAAGCGCAATGCTCTGCTACACTTTAAATTGGCTATGGAGGTTTGGTATATAGAATGATGTAACTGTTCATTTTAAGTCAGCATCAAGGTTTTGTCCTAAGCACAGCAAACACTGGTACCATCGACCACGCTGCAGCAACATTTGCTCTCTTCACATGGGTCAGGTCTTAATGCCAGCACCCCTGCACAGAGCCAGAGACCTGCACAGGACAGACTGTGACGATACGGTTCTAAAAACGACCGTTATAAGGAAGAAAGCTTAATTAAAACATTATTAAAATCTCCTGCCACCAGCATCACTCAGACAAAACATGACGATTGCGTTTTTCCTGCTGATTAATTGAGGTCTACAGGAAACAGTACTCACTTTTGTTTCTTTTTGCCCATGGACACAAGTGAGGGATAAACTGCTGACACTGCTGAGAGCTACACAGCTGCAGAACAGGCCTCACAGTTCAATCTGCTCAGGAATTCTTTTCCCGAATTCAAAGGTTAGGTTAGCCTAGTCCGTTTCAAAAGCTCATACAGCAATTTACTCTGGATTATGGGAAATCAGTAACAATTTAAGTCTAGAAACACAGAAAGTAAATAAAGTAAGAAAATAACATCACTCTTATTCAGGAAAGAGTTTGGCTCTTATTTGAACAGAGTACATGAAAGCACCTAGCCAGAAACCGATGTGCCTGTCTATCACACAGCTAATGGAATTGTATTAAGAACTATCACTGCTTTTGTTAAGAGTGCAAATCAAACACCACCAAGTCCTTACGTAAAACATTACCATCTGACTGCAGCAGAATGATTTTTTAGATACTTGGATTACCTATCACTGTTCAGAGTTTACCACTGTTTAAGAGAGCTGCCCTCTAATTTAATAGAAACAGCGTGGCCTTTTATTTATTCTCTGGCAAACCCTATATGCCCAGAAAAGCTGGCACAGCACCAAATAAAAAAAAAAATTACTGGATTTATTCATGCATGAAATATTTCCTTAATTTAGAAATACACTTTTAGAAACCCAAATCTTGACTCCAGGGGAATCCACACGGATATAAGAAAGTAGACTTGCTCTACATGAAATAAAAGCATGTGGGGCAACTGCACATCCCAGAATTTCTCCTCCTTCAGATTCCTAATCTGCACTTCAAATACCCAAATACTTGTTCCTGATGCTCAAGTGCTTTAATTCAGCTCTTTCTGTAGGAGCATCAGGATTTAATTAGGGGAGAGGGCAAGAGGACCTGACAGATTTGGGTAACAGCGGTTACAAGTGTTTTTGTTAGAGCACTGTAGCAGTGATGTTTCTGCCCTCAAAATAAGCCACCACTGTACATAGAATAATTTAGGTTGGAAGGGACCTTAAAAATCATCCAGTTCCAAGCCCCCTGCCATGGGCAGGGACATCCCACTAGATCAGGTTGCCCAAGGCCCATCCAACCTGATCCAGGGCTTCACCACTCTCATTGTGAAGAAATTCCTCCTTATGTCTAGTCTAAATCTGCCCCTCCCTAGTTTATACCCATGGCCCCTAGTCCTATTACTCCAAGCCTTTGTAAACAGTCCCTCCCCAGCTTTCTTATAGCCCCTTCAGGTACTGGAAAGTTGCTACAAGCTCTCCTCAGAGTCTTCTCTTCTCCAGGCTGAAGCACCCCAACTATCAGCCTGTCCTTTTATGGGAGGTGCTCCAGCCCTCAGATCATCTCTGTAGCCCTCCTCTGGAGCTGTTCCATCAGCTCCACCTCCTTCTCATTTTGACGATTCCAAAACTGGACACAATACTCCAGATAAGATGCCATGATCTGAGTTTCTATGACTCTGAACCTAGCTGGAACAAGTCTGCACCTCTAACAAGCTTAACTCACGTATATAGTTGTGCTGGCCACAGGCAAGGCAAGGCTTATACTATCATCGCAGGGAAGCTTTCATACTTACTTTATCCATACGATCTTGTTCAACACCAAATTTGCCTCCATAGCCATGAGAAGCTTTCGGTCCTGTTTCAAGCTCCTTCTCTTTGAGGGTCTGGTGTTCTTGGAATACGTTCTCTCTCAGCTGATGAATACTTTAAAGACAGATAATTAAGCAGCAAGTTTTACTAAGACGGTTTCAGAAGTTAACTTCAAAAAGATGCAAAATAAAAAGAAGATAAAAATATGGATGAAAGAAGTTGGACAAGTTGTATTTTTCAGGCCCTTCCTATTTTTTCAGTGCAGAAAGCACTTCATCTTATCCTGAGAAACAGAATTTACTGCAAAACACTATCTGATAGAAAAATAACAGAGAGCCTGAATGAAAGCGTTGCTTTTAAGACTAACATGGAAAGATATTTTGCTATCTGAACAATGAATTACCCAGGATTTTTATTTGCCTGAAACATACTTTCTTCTCATATTGTAATTTAAAATTCTTTCCAACACTTTTTATTTAGATGACAACTTTTCAGAATAGAGATCATCTCTCTTATCATACTGTCCCTATGGTAACGGGACCCTAATTCTATCTGAGCATTTTAGACACAACTGTAATGCAAAATAAGGATGCACAGAGAGAGGCACCTCCTCTTCTCCAAGTGTTCTCTTGTAATATGCAGGAACTGAGCTTTCGGTACTGCAGGCTACATACAAGATGGACAAACCAAGACAGTAGCTTGTACCTTAAAACATTTCCCACCCGAGTTTAAAGCTTCTTTAGGTGTAATTCAGCCAGGAGGCATCCTCGCTGCACTCTGAGTAGGGCAGAATAACACTGAGCCCTGAAGTAAACCATATAGTTCAGTTTCTCTCTATCTGCAACACTGACCATATGATTCTTAGCTTTATACCAGGAGGGCTGATGTCCCAGAGACACAGAAGCAAAATCAAAATGAACATCACAATCACAGATCTCCTAAAATAGCTTTAAAGTTAAGTCTTAGACACATTCCATAAGAAGTCTGAGATTCAGAAGATGGCTCATTTCTGTCTCACGTAGCCCTCTGTGATTCATTCACTTGCTTTTCTGCCAAAGGGTTCAATTTGTTACTTTGCAGAATTTTTATGAGTTTGATAGCAGTTTTCTAAACAAAACCTAAGAATTATGGGACCAAATGTATCCTTAAAGTACTGAACGGGGGCTGCTCAGATGACCCAACACAATCTCCTCCCCTCGCAGAACTGGCTGTTGCACAAAAACAGAACAAAGATGCTTTCCCATACATAGTGAGGCAGGAGAAGTAACATTTCCAGTTGTAAAGAAAGATTTAAGAGTCCCTGCACTATAATTCTGATCTCAATTTCAGATCTGAAGACAATGACACATTTGAAAGACCAGCAATCTGGCAAATAATCAATCTTCTACAGAGACTCTTGTTTTAATTATGAAGATACAAGTAACTGAGAACACGAGCTGATTAAGCCGCCTGGGATTGTGACTATAAATAAATTTGAAAGAGAACTGTTTTACTTGATGTGCTCTTGATGGCCGGATCCTTGCACAGTTTTAGCTCCCCAGCGCTGTTCTTTCTCACTCACATCGTTCTGCAAAGGACACACATGAGAAGAGTTAAAACCCTGAAGACATTACTAGTTACCTGCACTTCAGAGGCGACAGCAAAAGCCTTCAGCTTTTGGCGAGATCAGAAACGTCAGAAAAGCAGTCAAAACCACCTTCACTTCTCTTCTGCTGTGAGCCCTGTGCTTTGTCTACTGTTGAAATGCATGAAGCACACGCATTCAGCCCCAAGAAGCTGCTGCTTCTTGACACACAGCTCTTCCGTACAGACCTTCAAGCAGTACCCACCTCAGACAAAGCAGCTTTGTCAATCACTCACAGGTACAAACCCCTATAAATCCCTTCCCCCTTCCAGGAATATGCCCCTATCAGCTCATTTTGCTGAAAGGCAGCCCCCACCCTGATGAATTACCCTTTACCCTGTTAGGTAACACACTTCTGCTGAATCACTGGAATTCAAAAGCCTTACCACAAAATCAGGATCCGTCTCCCAGTCGTCGGCTCCATCATCCTGACTGACAGAAATGGTGTGGCCTGCAGTAGCCTTCCACATCTGCAACACCAGCAGAAGAAGCAACGTCACACTTTGGTTACAGGCCATTTTATATTACATACAAGTTGATGGAGATGCAACCCAGAATTCCCAATACAGCTCATTATTTAAGCTGCATTTGCAGTTAAAACAGATTTAACCACCGGCTCTCAGACTGTCTTCTCAAGCTGGTTTGAAAACCCCTTTTAGTTTTCCTATTGCTGCCGTAAAAAGACTAGGGGCAACTGCTGACATGATTTCAAAGAGAACAACGAAGTCTCTCCTCACTCACATTAATGTGTCTGGTCTTCATTCACTGCACCACAAGACTCCTCTTCAAACAGGTCTCCAAACCAGCACTCACTGCTGAAGATTGTCACTACTAGATCTCATTCAGACATTTCAGGCCTAAGGAATAGTTGTTTTCTTCCCAGTCACTACTAATGATGAGCATGATATTATTTATTAGGCAGTACAACCTACGCTTCCCCCGTTGTGCAATAATTTTCAGCATTAGGAAAGAAATCCAAACAACTGTAAGAATTTGCATGCAACCTAGACATTAGTCCACCTGCCTGCAGCAACACAAGCATTGCTGCCTTTTGCGGGTAATCCCTTGGGAAACACGTACACAAACTTCAGTGTCTCCTCTGACTTTCAGGAGAAAGAGGCTGACTGCTGGACTACTGACAGCAGGAAGCAAAACTCATAAAAAGGCAAGCAAAACCATCTGGAAACCGCATTCAACGCTTCTAAGCGAGTAACGATTTGGGGTATCTCACTTTCTGGAAACCTTATCCCCTGCAGAGTATCACGTTAGACATTTTTAATTAACACTTTGAATGTGACTAGTGAGCAGAATACCCTACCTGCCTGGTTCTAGTGTCTCTATATTATACCCTTTATTCCAGATGAAACAAATAAATTCTAAAAAACAAAAGAAAAACAACAAAAAAAAAGGTTTCTGTTCTCTCAGCTTTTCCAGGTAATGAATGAGAGGAAGGATTTCTTTTCTTCATTGCTATTCCACTAGAGTTCAGTTCTTAAACATATCATCATTCTGTCCACTTACCTTTATGTTTCTAATTAAGAATAGATTATAAGGACGACTATCATGGACTATTTCATGAGCACAAGCACAATCCAGCAGGCAGAATGAAAACTCCCTTTTATACGAGTAACTAACAACCCATAGGTAATGTGCACAGAGGGAAAAAAATACTGCTGGCTCTAAAGCCTGACAGAATAAGCTGATAAGCCAGTTTTATGGAGCATTTCAGAAATTTCAGGACTGGTAAAAAGAACAAAAGCCACTGAAAAACTGACTGTCAAACATCAAGTAGCAAATGACAGAGTGGCCTAGAAAGGGGTGTGAGAGCTGAGCAGATGACACCCTGACAATGTGGTGGCACATTTCCCCTTCTGCTGCTTCACATCTCCCATCTCCAAATTCCCATGGCAATTGAGGAACTCAGAAAACCTCTGAGACCACGTATTTGCAATAAAAACCACTGGAAAGCAGAACCAGAGCAGCTCATTAATGAAACCCAGCATGGGGTCAGTGTTCCAACCTTATAATCAAATGCAAACCTGAGAGGGCTGGCTTGTGTGCCTCCCTCCACTCTCCATCACACTGCACACAATGCAAGTCACCTGAACTCCAACTCTAAACAAGAGCTGAACACAAATACATACGCACGTGGTTACTCTACGTATTGAATCAGGCAAAACGCAACTTCTTCCCCCAGGCACGTGGTTCAAGCATCCATTTGATTTTTTTTTCCTTGTTTGTTTTGTGCATTCAGCTGTGTTTGAGCATTTAAAAAAACAAAAGCTAGATCCTTCAGTCTAGATTCCTTTGCTTCCTCCTCAAACTCTCGCAAACGAAGAAAACAAGGATTTCGCATGCACACTCTTACAAAATCCAGAATCCACCACGTTTCTTCCTAAATTCTGCACGTAACCACCAATGTTTTTCTACACGTCAACCCTGCATTCTATAAAGTTAATTACAAAAGGCAGCAAAGCGGCCTAGTAACAGGGGACCTCAGGCAAGAACTCTTATTGCTACTGGGAAGCTAACAGGAATCAGCCTGGTTTCTTCCGCATCCTGCTATTCTAGCACTTCTTCCAAAGGAAAACGTGGAGAAATATGATCTATTTATGAGTCACTGACTCACATGGTCAAATTTCTGAAGGAAAAAGAAAAACGCTACGGTGCAAATACAGGCTAAATATAAGCCCTGACTTTATCTGGCCAGTTCTGCTCCTCACCCCTGTTGTGACTCATCAGCAGTTGGAGCACCCTACCCAGCACCTTCAGTGGCAGCCCCGGGAACTCCCCTTTTCCTCAGGGCCTATAGACAAACCCCTGGAAGGAACAAAGGGAGATGGCAACGTTTTAAGGCTGGGCACAGAGAACCAAGCAGCAACCCTAGGCACAGTGGGCTCATCCTGGGCTGGCTGGGACCCACTGTCTGAGGACACAGTGGGCGCATCCCAGCCTAGCTGGGACCCGCTCTCCGGGGTCACAGTTGGTTCATGCCGGCATCACTGGGACCTGCTGGCTGGGGACACAGTGGGCTCACCCCAACTTGGCTAGAACCCAACATTGAGGGGCACAGTGGGTTCATCCCAGCCTAGCTGGAACCTGCTTTCTGGGGGCACAGGGACTCATTCTGGGCTGGCTGGGACTGGCTGTCTAGGGGCACAGTGAGTACATCCCAGTTCAGTTGGGACCCTACCAGGAAAGGACCTTGTGGGACATCTCCTCTCGGCACACACGGTGCCCACCTAAGCCCCACCTCTGTGGGCCAGGGTGCACTGCATCCCACTTTTGCACAATGATCACTGCCCTTTCCAAGCCCTCCAAAGGTTGCACAGTTTTTTTCTGTCAATTTCCAGCTCTGAGGCCCCTGAACGATAAGCACATAATTATAGGATGGTTTAGGCTGGAAGAGACCTTAAAGATCATCCAGTTCCAACCCCTCTGTCATGGATGAAGACACATCCCCCTAGATCAGGCTGCCCAAGGCTCCATCCAATCTGGCCTCGAACACCTCAAGGGATGGGGCAGCCACAACTTCCCTGGGCAACCTGTGCTAGGGCCTCCCCACCCTTATTGTAAAGAAATTCTTTCTTATGAGTAGTCTCAATCTGCCCCTCTCAAGTTTATAGCCACTGCCTCAAGTCACATCAGTACGAGCCTTTGTAAACAGCCCCTCCTCAGTTTTCTTGTAGCCCCTTCGGGTACTGGAAGGTCGCCATAGGGTCTCCCTGGAGCCTTCTCTTCTCCAGGTTGAACCACCTCAACTCTCTCAGCCTGTCCTCGTATGGGAGGTGCTCCAGCGCTCTGATCACCTTTGTATCCTCCTCTGGAGCTGTTCCAACAGCTCCATCTCCTTCTTATGTTGAGGATTCTAGAAGTGGACACAATCCTCCAGACAAGGTCTCACAAGAGAGAAGCAGAGGGGCAGAACCCCCTCCCTCACCCTGCTGGCCACGCTCCCTTGGATGCAACCCCGGACACGGCTGATTTCTGGGCTCGGCTCATGCCGAGCTTCTCATCGACCAGCACCCCCAAGCCTTTCCCCGTAGCGACCTCCCCCGCCACATCATCCTCCCCCCAGGTGCGATGCGGCCGGACTCACCCTGGCGCTCCCGGCTCCCCGCCCGCAGCCGCCCGGCTCCCGCCGCGCCGATTTCCGCTTCTCCCCGGCTCCCACTTCCTCTTCCCGGCCGGGCCCGCCCCGCGCCGGCACCGACACCGCGGGGGGAGGACGCACGGGGAAAGGGGACACACACACACACAGAGCTGTCACCTTGTGGAGCTGGGAGAGCGATCCACTGACATAGACATTTGGAGACATAGATATATCTATATACCTATATATTGCATATATATAGGTATAGATCTGTATACCTGGGAGTGTTGGTCAATAGCCGACTGACCATGAGCCATCAGTGTGCCCAGGTGGCCAAGAAGGCCAATGGTATCTTGGCTTGGATCACAAATGGTGTGACCAGCAGGGCCAGGGAGGTTGTTCTCCCTCTGTACTCGTCACTGGTGAGACCGCTCCTCAAATCCTGTGTTCAGTTCTGGGCCCTCAGCACAAGAAGGTTGTTGAGGCTCTGGAGTGAGTGCAGAGAAGAGAACAGAGCTGGGGAAGGGAGAGAAGAAGAGG
>WAAB01003922.1:128321-204622 GCA_013389865.1 Piaya cayana | reverse complement strand
TCTATGATTCTATGAAATAATGACCTTATCCTTATGTGAAAGGGAAGGGGAGAAGGGAGAGCCCTGTTACAGCAACACAGCTGATCTTTTGAATGAAAGAGACAGAATTCTTCACTTACTTATACCAGAATAAGTAAGTTACAGCCATAGAACATTTATTATACACAACAGCAAATGTGACCAAAAATTTTAAACTTTGGGTTAATTTGTTAGCAGGGGAAAACTGATATTTATAAGCTAAATAAAACACAAAATGACCATGGGAGAAAGTTGAGATGACTCAGAAGGAGATGTAACAAAAACGCCTGAACCATGGTGCAGAAGAAGAAAACAAAAGTACTGTCCCTTGTGCAACCAGCCAGTTACACAGACTCACATCTACTTTCATAATTACAAGTGTGTGCCTTAGTACAGCTGCACTTTCTGCAAAAACAAGAGCTGTGCCCCTTCTCCACAGTGGCACCAACTACTTGCCAGAGCAAGGAAGAGCACCTCAGGCAGCACACCTGTGGAGTCTTTAGGATTCCTGTGCCTACTCCTACAGTTTCATGCTACAGAGAAAATTATTATACTGGAACTTATATTAAGACATATATATTGCTCTTATACAAGAATAGATATCAAGAACAACTCATAACAGCACTCCTGCTGTTAGCCAAGGCAGAAAGCAATACCCACTATATAGGCAATACTGGGCCAGCCTGTTTAAAATGTATGAGAGAATACACGAAGATATCCTTGAGAGTTTCCAAATACTGAGTGCACCCCTTGAAGACTCACAGATAAGCTCTGGCATTTTGAGGCATTGATTACTTACAGAAGCATTTCAAACATTCCAGCCATCACAATCCCATGAAAAAAAAATCAAAACCCCAAAAAAACATGATGGACAAAATGTTGGGAATGTACTTGTAAATATTAAAAGGCCTAAAATTACTCAGCTTATCTTTTAAGCCTTTTTCAAAATGACATACTAAGGATGTCTTAGGCCTGTCCTAAGGAAAGGTGGTGAAACAAATAAAGTCTAATTAACATAGCAATGTGTTACATTAGACTTGGTTTAGAAAGAAAACCAATGATGAATAAATACACAGAAACACTCCTGTGATGATACTGGGAACTACCATTTTGAAATTTTGGGAAAGTTTAACCAAGAAACCCAGGAGAAAACAGATACAATCCAGCTTGTTAGGCAAGAAGGCTTTTGTTTCAGGTTTTTTCCTTGACCTTCAATAGCTTACTATTTAGAAATGCTATGTTTCCTAGTTACTTTTTTTTTATGGGCCTGCAGAGTGCAAAGGCTGAACACATTTCCTAAGCAGGAGCCTGATTCATCATCTAGAGTGCAAACAGCTGCAGGGCAGCCAGGGCAACCACTCAGAAGCTTGAAGACTTAAGGCACATGTGAGACTCCAGCATATTTAAAACACTAGTGAAGAGGAGTGAGCCTGATGTAGGAATATAGCCTGCTACTGTATGCTTTTTGTTATGTAATGCAATTAGAGTCCAATTTAATGAAAATGAAGTATTAAGCAGATATGGACTTCACTTAATTTTCAGAAATTCTTCTGTGATGTTTCTGGAAGGTAGGCACCATACAGAAGTAGCATTAATTATTTCCTCCTCTTCTATTTTAAACTATGTACTTCATCTGCCATATTACCCACATCAGGCGTCAGTGCTAGTGTCAGGCACAAGAGGTCTGTGACCTCTTCCTGCTCCTTGCTCTTAGAAGGAAACAAGGACTCTATGATCTCCAAAGGCTTCTCTTACTCAAAGCAAGCAAAACCAACTCTAACATTTATAAGATGGGAAGGGAAGCCGTTGCTTTGAGTGGATTTAAAAGCCAAATTCGATAGCAATACTTTTAATACTCACTATCTCCTCTCCCCAAGAAAAAGTTGTCATCGCAAAGGAGGAGGAGCACCAGTATAAACACAAGCAAAAGCACCGTGTGCTGGATGAACGTCCAGAGAAATATGAAGTTATGACTGAAGGTTTTTGCAGTACTGAAACTGCTACCAACATCTAGAAGTTAACATTCAGTCACTCAACAAGTATTTATTTAGAGAGGATGTAATATGCAGAACTTTTGAGAGCCAAGAGGTTTGGTTTTTTTCCATTATTATTTTAGGAACCTAAATATGAAAGGCAATACAGCTCCTGCATCTTTTGATCTCTGATTGTTACTTCTAGAGGGTTTGCATGGCACATTAGTAATGCTCAAGCCTATACTGACTTTCTGTATATCAGTGAATTTCCCTCTAACATAATCCCAATGAAAACTCAGGTTAGAATGAAACCGAAGCAATGAGCTCTCTTCTTAATCCCAGCCCTAAATGCTGATTTAACCCTAATCCAGGCAAATAGATTTGGTCTTTGTGTTTATTCACCAAAGACTAATTTACTTTAATGAAGATCTTGAAAAGTGTTTGTCTTAAAATAATAATTCTTAAATTACTGATGTTTAACAAAGCCACTGAACCCATTAACCCTGGGGAAGCTTGTCCGTTGGATAACATTAAGCAAATATCCCTTAGCTCCCTCTAAATCAGTGATGGAAACGTAACTCCCATGAAAGCATGACCTGGAGCAAAAGCCCGACTCAGGTCTCAGAGACATCCAGGATGCTTCCACCTACCTAGCACCTACCTACTCCCACTGCCCAGACAACTGAGTGGCTCACAAGGTTCCTCCTCAATCACAAGACTCCAGCAACCTGACCATTTAAAGTGCTGGTAAAGTTTACCTCTTTCCCTTTCACCTTGAAACTTGTTCTGTTTTGGGGAGCCACTCCAAGACCCTTCTGGCATGGGACGTAACATTTATTTCTCCAGTTGACGTGCTTGCTCCTAGAAATATTTATAGGCTCTTAAGTAGAGCTAACAGGAGGTGTTGGTAACAGTACAAGTGATTCACATACAGACAAGGAGCTGGATAGCCCTCCTCCTTTTCCCTGAAGCCATTTCTGTGTTTTGTGTTTTTCTTCCGTGTCTATATGCTGTACACTTTGTGTGAGGCACCTGTTACCAATAATGACTCTGGCTGTGCATCCTAAGGGACACCTCTCTTCATTACACTGTAATATGTAATTTATGATAACATATGCCATTTCACTGAGAAAGGAAAAAAAAAGAGTAGGAGAAAGCTGCAAATATCATATTCCAAGTAATTTATTTCCACGGAGAAATAGATTTAATTTCTTTGCAAATTGTTTTGGTGGGGGAACGCTTTCATGTTCTCCAAACTCTTAACACTTGGGTTTCAGTACTCATAAGAATTAAAATAAGAAGGACCATTACAGCTTGCTGCAAATTAGCATTAATGCTGAACCCAAGATGATTTAATCTTTCAGTGAGTTTGGTCACAACACATACATTCAAATGAACTCCTGTTCATCATGCCATTTTTACATACTGAAAAATTAATATAAAGTGGCAGCATCACTAACAAAGGTAGTTCTTATAATTACAGAAAGCCAAAGCTGAGGACTACATAAATACATAAATACCTTTAGGTCGTAAGGGATTCCATTCTCATGATTTACATTGCTACAGACAACTACAATCAGATTTCAAATATCTGAAAATTCTGTTCAGTATCATGGAATCTGAAACACAATTATATGTGTTTTTTTCATCTTTCTTTACATGTGACAAAGGAACAGCTCCAAAGACTCACATTATCTTTCAACAGTCTTAAAAATAAGTTCAAAAAGTGCTAAAACCTCTGAACCTCCATCTCCAGCAAGTTTATTAGGGCTGTACATCTACCCTCTACCTCAGAGCAGTTGCAACAGAAGTGTTTGCTCGAGATATGGGAGTTGTTGACTTATTGATTTTATATGATATATCCTACAGACAAGTGAGTGCAGCAGCAAAGGAAAGAAAAATGTTTAAAACTGCTTTTCTGGTTTTCTCTTCTGATAGAGAGGCTTCAGAAACACAGCTACAACCTCCAATTACATTTTTCAAATAGTGGAGCATGTTAGGCCAGTACAGCCCAAAATCTTGGCCAGCCTGACAGGCTCAGCAGGTTTTCTCCCTGAATTGTGTCACCAACTCAGAGACAAGTATAGCAGAGTCTCAGACATGCCTTGCATCAGAAGTGAACAATAAACGTGAACACTGTGTTCAAGTTTTCAAAGACACGGGTGGAAGCTTCGCTGCAAGAGTCCTACAGAACATCCATGCAAATCATGAAACTGGAAACAGGACGTACTGTGCCCTCCCAGTCAACATTAAAGGCATCTACTTCAGCCAATTTAAAACAATTCCCACTGTAGGTGTGATTTATTTTCATTATGCAAAATGATTGCTGGTGGGATTTTCTTGAGTCTCCACTGACATCAGTTATCAATGAAAGCATCAGGATTTTGAAATCATAGTGTATATTGCTATCACAATTCAGCTCAAAACCAGCTTGGATATCAAAGCTTTCCCCAAAACCTACACATTTCCAAACACTGATTGCACTGAGCTTCCTCTGGTTATCCAGATGAACTATATTAAAGACTTTAATTTAAATCTTTCAAGCTGTGTCATGTAATGCATCTGAGCCTCAGAAAATCATTGGAAAATCTGTGCATATCACATTGTCAGAAAAATAAAATGACATTCATAATCTAAAGCAATGTCCAAAGGCATGGTAACAACTGGGAGTAAGTGTCCTACTTAAATAAACCACAACTTGTCCTTAACACAGTAAAGAACTTAAGTTTTTAAGTCCTTCATTGACTGGATATTCATGATTTGGCTCAGCACAAAGTACCAGCATATTTCCATAGTTACAGGCACATAAATGACTTCAACAGAGTTCTCCAGCAAGTTGAATTAACTCACTGTTCGCAATAATAACACAGCTTTTACTTTGTAGCTAAATATTTTTGTTTACTTATTTTATTTAGTTTTCATTTCTCTGTGTATGTTGTATAGTTTTGCCTGCTAAAAATATTCCAGAAGATGCTTGTGAATGGTTTTCTTTTTGATGAAAATAGTAATTTTTGCAGTCTGAGTGCATGCAACTTTAACAGTTTGTATTCAAAGTAAAAGCTAATTCACATTAGTAATACTGAATATTTTCTTAAACTGAAGAAATTTTTTAATCAGAAAATACACAATATCACTGACACACAAGCTAAACTAACAAAAACAAAAAGACAACCCTGAACTATCCAATATTTGAGGCAAACTTCATTTTTTTCCCAGGAAACCTGGCAAACAAATGAGAGAATCTTATGAGAGATTAATAAATATGTAGTTTATGACAAAATTAAAATTTCGTCAATAAATAACAGACACACTTTTTGATGTATTGACATGAATGTACCAAAGGTGGAAGTTGTGCTGCTGAACTCCTGGTGTGAAACTTGTGGTGTTACTGGCAAGTATCAGAATCAAAGCAGAATTAGTACTGAGATCAGAGGTGCTAACCTCTTATGCACTTATGTGGGACAACTTTCACTTTCTACCCAAGATTTTTGGTCCATAAAAATAAGAATAAAAATCATAGAATCACCAGGTTGGAAGAGTCCCACTGGATCATCGAGTCCAACCATTCCCACTGATCTCTAAACCACGCCCCTCAGTACCTCGGAAGCCTGACATTCCCTTTTTAATATATATACAGTCATATGTACATATTCACAAATCTGTTCTGTGAAAAGAGGGAGCTTATTACAGAAACTGTAATTTGTCTCCATTCATACAATTTAGAAAGCAGAACAAGAACAAATAAATGTTAATGTATCTACATACGTAGTATGACATAGCAACTATAGAACAAATGATGCTATATATGGACCTTTGATCCCCATAACTCTTCTGTTCTTCCAAACTTATAGATTAGAGTACTGAAAAATATCAGTGCATTTTGGAAAAATACTGCTAATCCAGGGTAAACATTAGTGTTCGGTGTAACATATGCTCCAAAAAGAATCCACATTGAAGCAATAAGTGAACCAAACATCAACATAAAGCCGATGAAAAATACAAATGCTCAGTCTTCTAGCATTATTGCTTATTCTTTTGTTTTCACTTGTAAGTGAACTGATAATACTCTATTAATTCAAATTTTTTAAATTCTTTGCAGTGTAGGCTTTACCATCATAGCTCTATCAATGGCCCTACCATTTTAATTCCCTTTCCTTCCAAGTTCTCCATCACTGATGGCATGATCTGCATCAGTCATTAGTCTTGCCTGCATGGGCAATCTCCTTACTGCAGTTACTTGCAGTAGCTTTTTGAGTACCTAATAACATTTTCTTAAGTTTCACTAGAATTAATTAAAAAAAAAAAAAGGAATGATAACTTCAAATTATGAATCGGCCATCTGAGCTGATGCTAAAGAGGCCAAAGTGTTTAGCACCATCTTTGCACTGACTTTTGTCAAAAGCCACCTGTGAGTAGTCTGTGCTACAGTGACACTAGTGACAGGGATTACATACCCTGTAAAGCAGAGAAAGAATTAGTATGAGAATACTTAGGTTACTCTCAACTTATCTTTGTCATAGGAAACTAAAAGACTTGGCTAAACTAAATTCAGAATCTCCAGCAGTCATTCTTTCCATTCCAGCAGCACTAAGCCCTGCTACTGTTGCAGAGAACTGGAAGAGGCAAAATTGGTGGCAACCTCTAAAAAGGGATGACAAAGGAGATGTCTAACAATGTATAGATTTCGAGACTTCATTTAAATCCCTAGAAGAATTATATGGTAAATAATTAATCTGCTGTGGAAGTAAATGAAGAGAGTGACAGCAGTTACTCTGGATCTATCAGAAACAAATCTTGCCCAAAGAAATTAATTTTCATCTAAAATACAAGAGTAAAAATATAATCATTGTGATTAAACCATGTTTCCTCCTCCACTAATTTTATCATGAAAGAGGAATTATAGGGCCAATATTTCTAAAGATGCATAATTTCTTCCCTCCTCCTGCATGGTGGGTACCAGTTTCCTGGGTTTGATGTCTTTGCATTTAGTATTTACAAATTATTACCTTGTTTCACAGCTTGCAATGCATAGCTGTCATATGCTAGTCTTCCATAGTAAATGGGTAGTATTTTATTGCACTACAATTATCGACAAGAGATGAGGTTTTCCAGGCCCTGAAACACCAGTGATATGATATACACAGCAGACAAACTGGTACGGCATTCCATTCCTTTTCTTTTCTAGAAGTAATACATGTAAGTTTCAGTAATTTAATAGAAATTGTGCAACGAAGTACACATGCTGAGAAGAACAGGCTCAGTCTCTGGAGGAGCAACAACCTAAACAGCTGTATAGCAATAGGATTTGGAAATAAACATCTAAATAGTTTAGATGTGTCACTTTGTACATTTTCCAAATGATACTATGACATTCACATGCAGTAATACAGGTTGGTTTAAGTGAGTTAGGAATTCTCCACCTATGCCCCTATGAAGTCAAGAATATTGAAGTGGTTTACTTCTATCACTAGTCTCATTACTGCTGATAAAGCGCTTTAGATACCATTTTCTAAAACCAAAAACTATGTGAAAAATCTTAGTTTTCATTTTAAAAGATTTATAAATATTCTTCGTTTCAAAGGAAAACTTGTAAAGATCACACAAGCAAAATCTCAGGAATCAGAAGGTTAACAGCAGAGAGAGAAAAACCAAAAAAAGGCCAAGCAGTAGGAAAAATAAGAACTAAGAAATGAAAGCCTTAGTATACTGCAAGGAAATTGAATCAGTTATCATGGATCTGGAAATATATTTTGCCAATGCAACCAGCAACAACATCCCACCTTGTTTTTTCTGAAAGTATGTAAATATATTGAAGGAAGCCTTTTTTCCCTTAATACTCTTCAAGCAGCGGTTTATAGGAAGAATTTCTTGGGCTACCCACCTATTTTATCTACAAATAATTTTTACTTGTTTTTACTACATGAAAGGCACTATTGTAGGGAAGCAGTTTTTTAAAGGGTTTCTGAGGCACTCAGCTGGTGCTATACTCTTTCATACATTTCTAAGCGTATTGAAACAGGTACTTGACAACTTCTACCTTCTGTTTGAGTGAGCTGCGAGGTGGAAGGGAGGTGGATGCATGGACAGGAGAATCTGTTGCTGCTCTGTACCAAGTGATCTGGTTGTGTGAGTGTTGGAGAGGGCAAGCAGGTGAATTTCAAAGTGGCAGATACACATGCACACTCAAACTTTCTGACGTAATTCAGTAATCCATGGGAAGGCAAACAGAAATGAACAGGTAAGACCTTTTGATTTTCCTCAGATGGTGAAACACTGTAGTTACAAAACCAGTCATGAGCACCTGTTACTATGCAGAACTAACTTTGAGCAGAGGTAACGCTAGAAATAATTTCAAGGTCAGGCAATGTTGTGGAGTTATAACAACCCATGAGTTAACAGAGTTGAAATTGCCTGGCTGACTTTGTCATGGCTGTCAGTAAGATGACTGAGTATTTTAATGCTCACTTTTCCCTAGAATGCAACAATGAAAATCTGGTTTCCAAGGAAAGTGACATGTCAATGGACTATTACACTTGGGCTTCCTGATGAGACGAAATCAGCATTTCAGACTTTACAACTGGTTTCAGGGTGCCCTTGCCACATACCTCTTGATGGTGAAGTTCTGACTCTGACTAATCTCATTACCAGCCGCTGCAGCAGGTAGCAGCCCAGTTGATGCACATTGCTCTGTATTACTTGTTCAACTTTCCAGTCAGGCTTTCTCTCGTTTCTTTTATTTTATATTTGATATATTTGGGGGTTTACATTATTACTGCCTCCACAATATATTACTCTGTTCTCAAATATAAAAGATATGAAATCTGAGAAGCAAAAATTCCGTAACAACTTGCTGGAAGAATGGCATTAAATCTTTGATGTAAATAACTGGAGACCCAGACTCCACCTGGTCCTGGATGCACCAGGAGCAGAGCCAGAAGAGGGAGGAAGACACTACAGCTGGGATGAGAGAGTCCAAGGGAAGAAAAGGCAGCAGTTGTGCTCCATTGAAATGCAAACTGCCTGGCAAGTTCTCCAACTGCACCGCACCAGGAAGTATTTTTTAATCAGTAAAAAAAAGGGGGGTGGGGGGTGGGGGGAGGAGTGTGGTAATTAGAAACAGGGTGACTTCTCTATTATTTGGCATTTTCCTAGAAGGACCTGTTGAGTCTTAATATATTATTATTATTTAATGTCCTTCTGGTAGTAACAAAAATTCTAAGGAATTTAACACAGCTGTCTCACAGAAAATTATCTGTTGTTTACAGTACAACTTTATACTGTCTTCTGAGCACTGAAACAGAAACAAACAGGCATCTAAATACAAGTTAACCACAGTTTGCAAAAGTGATGTATTATTAACTACTTCTTGTTGTCTTTTACATTGTGTTCATTTGCTTTATCCTACACATCTGAGACACATATCTTCACATCAAACATGTGGGAAAATATATTTAAATGGAGTTATTCATGCTTATATGTGGTCAATATAAACGTCATTAAGATACAGCAGGTCAAATCTTCAGAGAAATTACACCAGTTACTCTGCCTGAGGAACTAGCCCACAGTCTATGCAACTTCTTACACTCCTCACCCTCTATAACAAGTTCTCCATCACCCTAACACATTTGGTTTTAGTGTTCATTCAAAAGTGAAAAAAACCCAACCACAAAACAAGCAAACCCAGAAGAAAATTTTTAAATTGATACTCCATCACAATCATCCTTTGTTATTTTAACTTGTCTAATTTAGGATTATCTTGAGTCTTGTTTCCTTACACAATCAGCCAGTTAGCATGGAAAAAAAAACCAATAGATCACTGGCTTTAACTACTTCTGAAATGAAAACAGTAGGTCAGAATATTCTCAGCAACCACAGCAGAAATTAGATCAAACCTAGGGTAATACACTACAGCAATACAAATTCCACAGACAGGCAGCACTGCCAGTCTGTATGCTTCATCAGCAGAGAAGCTCTTACAAGGTTATTTATTACCATGAGAAATTCTGACAGAGTTCTGGATTAATTCTATCCTAATGCTTTATCTCAACTTTATGATCAATACTATGAAGACTCCATCTAAAATCATTGGCTTCCAAAGCCAATATACACTAAACTTGAAATGTAAAGAATGAACATTGGATAAGGTGTCCAGCGTATATAGTTAGAGCATAAGAAAACACTTTTTATTTATTTGTGCAAGTTCCTGGCAGAGGAAGACTGAATGCATGCAGGTACTCAGTTGCTATAGATTAGTTGCCCTCCTTAAAATTAGCAACATCATGATAAATTAACTCAATTTACACCAGTTCAGGGCTTCCTGCACTGGAAAAAATTCTATACAAATACTTGTAGCTCAGTATCTAAGACTGTGGTATAAATGTACATTATTCCTCCACACCTTTCTGAACAAATACCATCTTCTTCACCTGTTTATAGTGGTAGGATGTGTAGCCCAAGAGATCAATGGAAATCCCACAAGCATGTGTCAAACCAATAATTCAATTTTTGCCCAGGGTTTTTTTTTCAGGTTTTATCTGTGTTTGTTAGATATACAACCTTGGCAAGCCCATAGTAACACAAGGAAAAACATGCTCTGTCCTATTAGAGAGGTGCATTGAATTACAGAGGCTGCCTGCCATGGAAATCCTGAGCTTTCTTGTTTTCAAATGCAGGAATCTAAAGCATTCATAACGGAGAATTATACAAAGATATTTCATGCAGAAATATATGATGATTGACAATACATATAGCTTACTGCAAGGCTGGTGATGCTTCAGCTGAAGATTGTGGAAGAGATGTACAATCTGAATACTTCTCTGAACTGGGGCCTATACATGTGCAAGAATCTCTCATTATCTCACTTCTTTGCATTTTGCGTACATTATCTGTACAGGCAGATCCTTAGAAACAGAAGTCTCTTTATTTTGAGAAATATGTAAAACTTAATTACTACCATTTGTTATTAATATTGATTAACTTCAAGAGCACCAAAATGTAAGATTCTTTGAGATTTGTCTTATTTTGGGGGGGTTTTTTGTTCGTTTATTTGGGGTTTTTTTTGTTTTAAATCATGTGAACACATGGCAAAGGATAAAAAAGACTGCACTCTTCCAAAATTAGGAAGTGCACATATCCTTTAACAAAATCCAGCTCATGGTCTTGTCTTCTGTGTCATGAATCTGTTCTCCGGGGAAAACCAAGGCATTATTCACTTTATCTTCAGACCTCAACGCATGAATAAGATTATCAATTAAACTTTTCCCATAAATTTTAAATAACAATATTGGTTAAGGGCATGCTCTTTTAGAATACTTGCCCACAGTGGATCAAAGACCCAAGAAATCTAAAAGCATTTTAAATTATTATTATTAGTTTAAATGCTAGCTAATGCATTTACAACATTTAGTAATTTGTCAACAGTTAAGGAGATGGACTTGCAGCCAGCAAAGCAAGAAGTCTGGTGGGAGACTGTCCTTAAAATATGTTTGATAGTTCTGATGTAGAACAACAGATATGTGTACAACTGGATAAGAGTATATGGCTGCTGTTAATTATTTGCTGTACATCATGACACGGGCTGTTTCTTTCATGTAGAGGTGTCTCTCAACCGGTAAGAAAAAAATCCTCTCTTCCCTCTTTGGAAGCACATATTATTGCACATAGCAAAACCAAAAGTACTAGGAATATGCCTAAATAATTAGAGCAGAAGAAATAAAGAATGCCAGAGCTTTGCTCATCCAAACACTGTGCATGTTTCTCAGCAAAGAGGGTCCTTCCAGAGGACCCTTTACATTGTTAGCAAGGCAAACCAGCACATTTTCTTTACGGCACTTTAAAGATAGAAAAGCCACCATCAGGTTACATGGTTTACAGGAGGCCCCAGACCTTTATCCAGCATGATGGGTTTGCTGATCAAAGGAGGACATGTGTGCTCCATCAGCAGAGCCCTATCGGCTTGAATTGCTGTTGAACAGATGACACTGTGGCAGGGCAGCCACAGAGGAGGGTCTTTCCTGGCCAAGAGCAGCAGCAGTTGATCCCTTTGCATTCCTGTGATGAGGTTTGTATTTGCTTTTGGCTAGACCATTAGACAAAGACATGAGGACATAATACCTTCTTTATCCCTTTACAAGCAGAGCAAGTAAGGAACAATATTAGGGGCATCTGGGGTAAAGATCATCATATTTTGGGTAGATCTATTCCTCATTTTCATAGGAAGATTCAGGGTTATCTGGAAACACACGTTATGTGTCTGCATCAGCATATACAGCTGTGTTACTTAAATCCAGTTCACAAGTAACTATTTCATGTTATAACAGAAGAGAAAAAAATCATCTTGAGTTTAGAAAGGCTAGCTCACTTAACTTTGCAACTTAAAGCATGTGCGTATTCACAAATACATGGGTAAATCCCATAATGACTCGTGCTTGAATGCAAGTGTACATTTCAGTGCTCACACTTGGCTACGTTCTTAATTTCCAGCTAATTTGGGTAAAGATTTTGGACCTTTCTTAAGCAATTTAAGTTAGCAACTTAGTTGTAAAAAATAACTTGTTTATTCTTCCCAATAATGACAAAACAAGTGTCATTTCCCATTCCTTTATCCCTCTTTATTAAAAAAGTCACATAGAATCATAGAATCAACAGGTTGGAAAAGACCCATCGGATCATCAAGTCCAACCATTCCTATTAAACACTAAATCATGCCCCTCAGGACCTTATCCACCCATCCTTTAAACACCTCCAGGGAAGGTGACTCAACCACCTCCCTGGGTAGCCTCTGTCAGTGCCCAATGACCCTTTCCATGAAAATTTTTTTTCTTAATGTCCAGCTTGAATATCCCCTGGCAGAGCTTGAGGCCATTTCCTCTTGTCCTGTCCCCTGTCACGAAATGACAAATTCATCTCTCCTTCAAACAGTACATAACTTAGAGCTGAGGGTTTGGTAGGTACATACATTATTTAACCATGTAAGTAACAGCATTAGGTTTTTTAGGTCTTGGATTCTTTGTCAGATAACATATGCAGATGACACTACCAGTGCTCTAAATGTTTTATGACCACATGACAAATTTTCTCACAGACCAACAGTGTCTCTTTCTGCTAGAAAAAGCACACTGAAAACCTATCTGTAGTGTCTCCACTTCCTCTAGAATGACAACCTTAATTGGAAGCTTTCCTTGCATAATACTAAGTGAGAGAGTACATTTGCTAGGTAGTGGGGCATTAATATACCTTTGTTTAAATGAAAGTTAGTTGGTAGTATGAACCACTGTGAAGGATTATTAGATTATTATTTTTAAGGAGAAGCAAATTTTTTAAAAAAGCAAAATTCACTAAAAAGTAAGAAACAGGTGAACTGGGGTTTCAGTATCAACTACCATCACTGCTGTTGTTTTAAAAAACCTGAAAAAACATGTCATACTGACAGCCTATTGTGGAATCCCCCGAAGCCTCTGAGACTTTGGATTTGCAAGGAGTGGGTGGATTGCTGCAGATTCTAGGACTGAGAATTAACCATCAAACTGTGAACATGCCTAGTCTGTGTAGTCACACCATGGTTTAACGATGACCCGTATTCTTTTCTCTATCTTTCATTTTTCACTCTTCATTACCTTGTCACCAGTGTCAGGCTTCAACCTCTTCACAGATGGATCGCATCTTTCAATTTTTTTTTTCCTACAAGATGCCCAAAGCATTTCCTAGAAACATGAAGACATATCCCAGGGAGCTCAGCTAAGTGGGATACAGTCATTAAGTAGCAGACTTGCATGCTTTGTCATTTGCTAACTATGTACCATAAAATTAAGTGGATATACTGCTGTATCAACGTTCTTTTCCAGTTGTATGTTTTGCATGGGTTGACTCTGCAATTTCTAGATGTATAGCCTCAGCCTTGCGCTTCCCTAGATGGGATCTTGTCTGTAACCTATTTGTGACATTAATATTTCAAAGGGCAGATTTGGGACTGTAAGATGTATTTGTATTTTGAGTTCCTTAAGTACACAGCATTTAACAGTAATTATTATAGAAAATGTCCTTTTTTTTAAGAGTTATCCCCTAATATTAGCAATTGAAGGGGGTTTTAGAACTATGCCAACAATTCCTTACAAGCTGTTACTTTTAAAAAACTGATCTAGTAAGCTGATTCTCTCTGGACAGTTATTGGTAGTTTTGGAAAAATAAACTGAATGCTCAAGAACTTAAACAACATTGGAAAAAGGCCTCACTCTCCTATATCCCCCCAAGAAGTGTTTTTGTAACACTTACCGGCATTTCAAGGAGAGCTGTGTAGCCAGCACAGGAAAGCTCCAGTGGGTGACTGAAAGCTCAGAGAGGCTCAAGGTGGTATTGACCAGAAACCATTCCTCCTGGCCCCTTGCCCCACTTAGAAGAGTTGTCCAAAGCAGTAAGGACTTGCTACATGAATATGATTCCAGGAGACCAAATGAGGCAATCTAACTCTTTTACACAGGAGAATATTATTTCCACCATCTGGCTTCCCACACCCATTCCTGTTCTACATTGTGAATGCTTGAGTCTGATGCTTGTTAGACTATTCTTCTCAGCCACTTCAACTCACTAACTCACAAGGAATCTAACCCAGAAAAGAAAAAAGTAGCATTTTGTACTAATTTTGTGCTAGTATTAAGACTGAATCATCTCAGAGAGTCCAAGCAGCATGCAGCTGTGTGCGACAGGCTGCTTCTTTGTGGTGAAAAACTGATATGTCTGCTTATTCCACCCATCCACTTGCCTACCTGAGGAATCATAGAATCACCAGGTTGGAAAATACCCACCAGATCATCGAGTCCAACCACTCCTATTAAATACTAAACCATGCCCCTCAGCACCTCGTCCACCTGCCCCTTAAACACCTCCAGGGAAGGTGACTCAACTACCCCCCTGGGCAGCATGTTCCAGTGCCCAATGACCCTTTCCAAGAAAAATTTTTTCCTAATGGCACTCAAGGACTCTAGCTGGATTGCTCCTAGGGCAGAAAGTTATTTCAGGATCCAAACTAAAACCAAACAACTGGCTAGTGATTCCAGGTGTGTTACAAGAGCAACACCAGAAGTTTCTGATATTTTAAAGCTGCCTCCTCCACAGGAGGAGGAGCACAAACAGCCATCTCTGAAGTGGAATGCTGAAAAATCACCACTTCTGTTAATTTTCTTAAAATCTTGGCTTTTGAGCTCCCTGGGATACCTCAGGAAATGCGGGTTTCCTCATCCAAACCAGCCAATCTTGTAAATTGGTACTGTAGAAACCAGCAGCGGGTGTGGTTAGCTCATAAAACCACTGGAGAAATAAACAGCAGAGACTCTCTAGCAATGTGATCAGTGTTAGAGCATGGGAGCAGGCATGGGCACCAGTAACCACTGGGTTGAATTCCTTGGTCTCTGAGAGGAAAACTATACCATCTCTGATCTAAATTACTTTACATCAACTACAAGCTGGACCCATATGAGCTGGCTGCTTTTCCACCAGCTGCTTGGAATTGCTGGCACATGGGGCTGTCAGCCTTGTGGTCTGCCTGGTGCCTTTCCCAAAATGGGCAGAGGAGCAAGGGATACCCTTAGCCTTGCCAGGCAGCTCTAGAGATGCAACATCTGTTTGAACACACTTTAAGCCACAGGAACAGTGCAGGAGAAATGGCCGTGTCAAAGGGCACGTTATCATAACCTACATACTGGCACAGAAAAGGTATTTTCACAGCAAATGCACATCTTTATGTAGTACAATAAACATTTGGGGAGTTTCCTAATGTGGTCATCTTAAATGGGTGATATAGATGGGCTGCCTTGATAAAGTCAGCTGCAAAGTTACTGGTATCTTAGTGCCCTGTGCCAGCTGACAAGCAAGTAATGTAGCACATTGTGTCTTCCAGAATCACCTGCAAGTTTGTTGGCTGTCTTTGTTGCTTTATATTGCATTCTTTCCTTGCTCTAAAGCATTTTCCACCTTGAACAGTCCCTTTATGAAACAGATTTTAGCAAAAAGCAAATATCTAGGTGTTTCTCTACGCAGAACAAAAGTAGGTGAATGAGTGATCTGAGAGAACTGAAGGTGGAAAAACTTAATATATTCCATCACAATAATCCAAGTATAAAAGTTGACTGACACCACAATAAAAAAGTTCACTTTTAGACATTTACTGTATGCTATTTAACAGCTAAATTCTCTTTAGCCGTGCTTTTAACGCTGCAGTGATCACATACTTGACTTTAAACACTGGTGTCACATACCTGAGATTAGGAAGGTATTCAACTGACTGCTGAAAATAGAGATCGCAGAGCAGTTTGTCCATAGTTGTGTAATTATTCCAATTTAACAGGAACAATAAGGACTCCTGTAAGTGTATGTGTAGACATTGTGAAATTTTAGTTTGGGTAAATCAAAGATGATTGAGGTTTTTAATGGACACTTAGCATGATCAATGCTGTCTAAGGATCCATTTTTAACAAAATCAATGAGTTTAGTTGAGCTACAGAGAGTATAAACAAGAAGTACTACTTCAGGATTGTTTCTTCAGTTTTCCTTTGGGATTAATGGCAAACTTGTGATGAGCTTCTAAGAAAAAGATGATGTTAAGGAAGCCCATATGTTCCTCATTTCCCTCAGTACTTTTAAAATTGTGTTGAAAGCAGACTTGAGTGATATCTTAATCATCACTCACAGATGAGAACCAAAAAAGGGTTAGAAATAAAGACAAAGTTAAACAGAATAAAAACTAGGAAAACATCAGCTATAGATGGAGTTTAGAAGGAAAATAATTTGACAAATATTAGTTGAAACACAGTGACATGGAGTGTGAAGTTCAGGGTTGGGTTTGTTTCATCCCCACTGCAAAGCTAATTTGGCCCTTTCAGTGAATGCAGACAGCACTACAATCAGCAGGCGTAGTCTTTTGAAGGCTTGAATAAGAAAGGGCAAAATGCATTTCTTTGCGAGGCCAGTGACAATCCAGAAGGATTTTAATCTGAGTTTCAGGAAGATGTAAACAACTGTGAGGGATTTTGGAGAAAAGCCTCAAAACAGTTATGTGGTTGGAGGAACTGACTAAGCTCTCTTCACAAGAGCTAAACTTATCTAGTCTGTCTAAGCAGTCCCTAGCAGCAGACAGACCTGGGAATTTTTGAGAGTCTTCATCTAAAGCCCCAAACCATACTGAAATTACTTACAGAAATACAAAGCAAATTGATGTCACGGTATAAAATTAAACACTAGAAAGTAAGTGGGTAGGAAAAAGTATACCCCACGGAAGAGTGATTCAGCTGTGAAATATGCAGCTGCTCTCCTTGGCTTCTTATCAGTCCAGGTTAGCAGGTACTAGCAACCAAATTTGAAGGGGACAGTTTACTGGAAACATACAGAGCTCTGAGGAATAGCACACTTAATGAACTGAGATAACAGAAAAGATATTTTGGATCTCAAGACAGACTTCTTTGTGTTCTCCAAATTCAAAATTTAAAGTATGCCTTGAGTTAGCAACACCAATTATTTCAAACATCTAAGGGCTTCACTAAAAATTTGACTCACTGTTCTATACATGCAGCTCTTCCTCAGGGGAGGAAAAAAGTTCGTTATGACTGATAAGAGAAAACCAAGTTTTGCGTCCTTTAGTTCAGCTGCAAATTTATTTTATACAGGCTGTTTTAAGTATGTAGAAGTAATTCAAATACAGCTGTCAGAGCATATCAATTACATCATCTGAATCTGAGTCTTTTTTGGTTTACCGAAAAAGCAGACAAATGTGGGGAGTGCAGGAGGAGAGAACCTGTAATTCTGCTTTTTGTTATTCTCATGTCTGTAATATTGACTGATGGAAATGTCCACTTTGCATTTAATTACATTAGTGCACATGAGCCCATTACTGGATTGGTGTCTCACAGGGCAATTGTGTATTGGCAGAAAACAGACTACAGTGTATCTTCCAGTTCCTAGACCTATATCTTACTGAAAACTGGATCCTCTTCCAGCTTAAAATATGCCCTTATTGTGGTCTTGTCTAAAGCTTGGCATCGTCAGCTTTATGGCACACAGATACACAAATATAGTAACGTTTATTTTCTGCAAATTATGTCCTTCCATTCATGTTTGTGAGAATCATTTTACATCAAATCTTCCCCGAGTTCCTTCCCCCTGCACTCCCAAAACTTATCTGCACACAAACTTCATGTTCTTGTCTATTTTCCCTATTCACTCAATTTTTCTCCCCTTTGGGAACAATAACTGAGGCACAGAAACTTTCCAGTTACATTTGTTTTTCCCTCAGAAATTAAAATGATAGATGTTGGTAGGGGAAAACAGACCGCACAGTAGCAATTACACTTACGTTGAGTACAGTATTTGGTCTGTGTATTTTGGTTGCATTCTGAAGGTTCTTTTATTTTAGCCCCAGGCCTACTTGGCTGCAGTAGGTCACTTGTTTCCGACAGCAATAAAAATAAAAATAAAGAAGAAACAGCTCCAAAAGCAGCATTCTTCCCCCTGCCCCCTCGAGGATGTTGTTTTCTGGTCTGTCTCAGTTTCCGGTTCCCATGAACCAGCTTGTCACTGTTGTGTTTGGATTCACTGCGCCATAGGAAAATGTTGAAAGGCTTGCTTTCTTTTAAAGAAAAAATAAGACATAAGATAATAGAAAGCCACTTTAGCTTTTTTTTGTTCTGTTTTGTTTTTTCTTTTGTTTTGCTTTTAAAAAAAAATCTATGTTTTCAATCTTTTGCTTTATTTTCCTCTCTGTATTTATTCTAGAAATTCCCTTTTAGGTTTCCTGAGATTTTTGGTGGTAGCGGAGGGCCAGGGCTTGGCTTTTTGCAGCAACTCACTTACCCTATGGATGGTGATTCTCTGCCAGGAGAAGATCTCGAGGATTTTGCGCATTCAACTGGTGTTTTAGGAAGGCATGTTCTGTTACCCCTGAAAATGCTAACCCACCTGGTTCCACGAGGGCTTCATTGACTATCAAAGAGAGAGAGAGACAAGACCTTGAGGCTATTCGCATCCCTCTTCAGATTCAACTCATTCCATTCTGCTCCAGAGAAAGAGGCCTAACCCTCCGTCAAAATCATAGAATGTGTAGAAAACACACACACACATATATGTCTATATAAATATATGTAGCATATATACATATATATGTAGCTATGCTCTGGTCTTCAGTCATTACTGCAGGACTTGGAGTCAACAGGGCTTTTATTGCTTTATTTTTGTTTGGGTTTTTTTTAGTTTAATAGGCTAGTTTCATAAGCTAAAATAGCTGACCCTGCTTCCAGTAGTAGGTTGGAATGGATGATTCACCAAAGACCCTTTCAAACTGGATTGTCCTATGACCTTAAAATACAATTACATGCTCAGTCCACCCCCACACCTCAAATAGCTTTTGGACTTGACTTATTCAAATCCAGTTTGGCAAAGGGGTATTAAAAGATAATTAAGGTCCTGGAACATATATTTTTTAATTTTAGGGGTCTTCGGTTTGTTTGATGTGGGGTTTGTTTGTTTGTTTATTTTTAATTATGGCAGAATAGAGAAAAAAGATGAAAAATACATTCCTTCTCTCTCCCCTTTCCTGGGAAAAGCAGACAGCTTTGACATTTGCAAAGTTATTTAGCAACAGCCCATACGTTAACCAGGCTATTTCCTTCAGTGGTTTATACCTGTGACTCAGAAAAGTCAAAGACAGCAAGTCTCATGCAACAGTCACACTCTCCTCAAGTTGCTAACCTTTCTCAGGGATGCTCACCATCTGTTCAAGCATACATGAAGAAGTAATGATCACCTACAGACACAGCTTCAAGCTCTGGGGCTCTCAACATACCCCGAGATACACCCCACACTCCTAAGGCACCAAAAAAACCACCCCAACCCTGGAAGTGGCTTAGACAAAACCTGGAGCAGATACCACATACTTCTGTGTCATTGGCACAAATAAGTTGGATATTTAGTTGCAGTTCCATGCCAGAGACAGCTTTTACATGCTCTGGCAATTTTTCTCTCAAAACCAGCCACAGATACTTCAGACTTCACAGAAACTTTGAGGTGCTCTCACATCCCAGGCGGCTTTCAACCCTAAAGGAGAGATATGAGGCAGATTTGAAAGTGAGATTGGGCCCTCAGTTAGTAAAACATTCAGGTTTCTAAGGACACTATCTCACCCTGGGATGGCTTATGCATACAGTTGGAGAAACCAAGCCCGAGTCTCCCTCCAGGCGACAGGTGAAAATCTCCAACTGCTGCCTAATGGCAAAGGGTGCCCTGACAGTGTCAGCATCAGTGAGGCATGCTGGCTGCCTGTAGGTAAGTGGATTAGAGATAGTGGGATCCCACGCCATACATCAACGTGCATTTCCACACAGGAGCCACAGGTCCTGGTTTGTACATCTCTGTTTCCTCCCCAGCACCCCAACATGGGGTAAAATGCAGCAGAGATTGAAAGGTTTAAGGAAGACCTACACATTTATTTATGTATATATTCATGGTGCAGACAAACCCGAAACATTACAAAAGGTCTTCCCCTCCTTTTCTCTGAAAGGCTACACACAATCGAAGCACTTTCAAATATGCCAGATATTTGACTCACAGCAACCAGGAAACTTTGGATATTTTCTTCAGTCTCCACATCCTGATCCCTTGCTACAGTGGACTGGATCCCTTGCTGTGGGTTATACTGTCCCCTCCCACCCAGAACCCCCAACACACAAGGCGATACAACAGCTTTTTTCACAGTTCCTCAACCTCATGTGCCAGAACTGACCAGCCTGTCCACTGTACTGGCACATTTGGGAGAGGCAGGGAAGGCTGAGTGGTGCAGGGCAACAGGACAGTGGTGTCACATGCCTGCCTGGAACAGGTGGAGTCCAATGCCATCAAAAAATTTGAGGGTAGACAAGGAGAAAAGGCAGAAGTTAGCCCCTGAATGACATCATTCACAACAAGATTTTGTCTGTTGCTGAGAAAAATGCCTTTCGTGGGATTTTGGATCCCTCAGTCCTGACCTGTCTTCTCCTGTTTCCACTTACATCTCCAGGAAAAAAGAATTAAAAAAAGGAAATTCAGCAGAGTAGTGGTGTTACCGAGAAAATCTAAGAGGCCAAACTGACACCTTGTTGCACAGAGTAGTCATTCATCGATCCCGCTCTGATCACACATTGCACAAGGGCGTACTTCTGCATGGAACGGAGGGCAGAACTGTTGGGCTTTTGCAGGCTGGTATTGTTCTGGAGAATTCCTGTAACCTCTTAGGAAGGTTCAAAGCTGGGGAACCTGACCAGGAGGTGCTTTTTTTGCCACGCAGCCAGCCTGCTATGACAGGCCAGTGAGCCGCCTGGAAAGCCTATATACTCTGTCCCTATTTTTTGCATGTGCAAATTTTTGAGTTGTTCTGCTGCTGATTTGTGAGGAACCCTGCCCTGGGACTCAACATGCAGGAATGAGACGCTTGTACACCTCTGATTCTCCTGAACTCTAGCATTGCAGCACTTGAGGGCACCCGCCTCGAAGGGTCTCGCTCCGAGCAGCGGCAGCGTCACCCTGCTAACAGGGCTTATGCCATCTTCCAGCTCAAATCTGCTACGTTGTGTACACGTTAGTATCCTCCCCCTCACCTGACTGGATCCCTCCAGTCCTGCCTCAAAATATCTCAGAAAAGCAAAGGCATCACACTTAGGTTTGTGGGAGGCACAGACTGGTCACACCACCCTCTTTGTGACTCCCATTCTGCTGCCCAGCCAGTGATAATTACAATTGCTTTGTATGAGCACTCTTACACAGGCGGCATTTTGTGCCTGAAAGATTAACAGAGTCCAAGTAACTGCAAAAATAGAATCAGATGCAATAACATCTTACATAAGCTTTGGTTAATTATAAACCCAACTTTACTCAAATCCTAGTGACTCTAGTCCTAGTAGTGACAAGATAGGAGATAACTATGAGAACATATTGAACTATTTACTGTGATTTGATGAGATTATCTTTCTTGCACTTTGTAAATTGTTAATAAGGAAAGGGCAAAATTGGGGTGCCCCCTCTCTCCTGTTGCTTGGGATTGTTCAGGTAGCTTGAATCAAGCATCTTATTTAACAGACTGGTTGCAAGGCTTACAGCACAGATTTATAAATTATGTTTTACTAGGAGTCAAAATATGTAAATACATACCAAGTAGGATTCTCAACTATCTTTTTGTTTACCTCCCTCTAAAAATCAATAGTAAAACCCTATTAAAAAAAAGAAATCACTTCTACCAGTTGGATGAACTGGCTCCTTTTAAAGCCTGCCCTGGCTATCCTCATGTTTCTTGATTAGACAAGCTGGCTTTATAAACAGTGTTTGCTTCTGCAAAAAAATAACCTGCTTTGTCGGGGAATAAACTGAATTTCTGATAAACTGGAAGCCCTTTGAACTAAGAAAATATTAGTCTTCCCTTCCACCCCTTAGCGACTGTATTAAGGGTCTTGAAATACTGTCATAGAAGTTTACAAATGTACCTGAGAACAGGCTCTAGCCTGCCTGTTCCTCCTATTGAGGAGATGTTATTTGAAGAAAGTGTTAAATAGATAATATTATCAGCTATACCTATTCTCTTCTGCCATGGAGACTGTAGTGTTCTAGGACAGGTTAGAGACAAAATGGCACCTGAGCCGTCGATAGCTAGATGACTAAGAATGCACATTCCAGGGGCAAAGGAACAAAAGGAATTTAAAAGCATTGAAATTCAACAGTCTCAGCCTCAGAGATATTAACAATGAACATGCCCTATAAAGGAATTTGTAAGGTCACAATCTGGTAAGAATATTCATATTCCTCCTAGACACTGCCAACTGGATTTGCAGACTTCTTTGAAGCCTGTTCTAAGTTACAAACTGCTTCAAGTTTTGGTGTCTCAATAATATACATGCTAATGCATCAGTTGTACTTGTAACTAATGTGAGTTATTTAGATATGTTTGTTAAAAGCAAAACAAAACATGCTTGCTGATATCAGATCACCTGGTTTTCCTCAATTTGATGAAAGAAGTCCATCCATACGTTAATTACGGGGAATACTTCAAAAACAAAGACACTTCTCAGAGTAACCATGAAAGAAGAATGTAACACTTTTCAATTACAAGATGCATTTGCTTTAACATTTTAATCATGTCTCTGTTTTTTGGCTACTTACACCTTTGCTGTTGTTCTGTATTCTTAGCAAAGCAAAGAGTATGTGCAGAAAAATGATACTAATGATACTAAAACATATGCACCGACATAATGAGGTGCTTCCATTATGTATGAAAAATATTATAGATTTTAACAATCTTAAAAGTGATGTTTTTCTTTGAAGTGTGAGACTTCATGGCTTTAACAATGTTCTAACAATTTTTAATTATTTTCTTTTGATGAAGGAACGCACATATATACGTGTCATTGTAACAACTAGCATCTCAAGGTCATTATAGAGGGAGCATTCATATTCAGATGTGAGCAGCAGCACTGCAGCAGACATCCAGCTGACAGGATGGGAGCAGGTATCACTGGATCACAGCGTGGTGCTGAGTAACTTATTGGACTGCTCAGCTCCAGTTTCTCAGTTTGTGAATATGAATAAGCCAATATATAAACATCGATACTGAAAAGGCCATAGTACTTCCATGTTAGAAATACAAGTTAGTTCACAGGAGCTCCTTTTACCAAGAATTTGACCCTGTGTCATTCCTACCCCTATTAAAAAACCCACCCCAACTGTCTAGAAGATTGACATAAAATTGACTCAAGGCCTCAGAGTGAGGATGATTTGGGGATTTAACTTATCAAAGAGAAGGTCAAAAGTTAACTTGATCACAATCTGCAGGGACTTATACAAGGAGAGATTAGCCATGACTAGAGGGCTCCATCTCTTAGACAAAGTCAAAACAGCTACTAGAAATTCAAGTTACCCAAGGCTGCAACAAATGCACAAACAGTTACAATCTTCAGATCAAGTCTGAAAAACATAAATTTGACAGATACGCTAGGTTCACTTGCAAGGCACTGGCTTACCTGCAGGCATCATTGGTTGAGATTATGCACACATTCTTTGCAGAAGGGTCAGATTAGACTATCTCAATGCATTCTTCCAGCCTCCATCTCAGAAATTAGATTTTAAACAGCACATATTGAATTAAAGATCGAAGAGGGCATCTTTATCTGTATCTTGGGTAATAGCCCAGGGAAAACAGACTGAAGCACTGACATTGGCTAGGATTTTATTAAAGGTTCTGTAATGACCACTATAATTGATAGCTTTAACAACAGTTCAGCATGGCTTTAAAATGGTTTTTTTGGGGTGTGTGGAGGAAATAGGATTGCAGTTTTTGCCAGAAAGGGGTGATGAGGAAGCCAGGCAGGCAGACGGGCAAAGCCCCACAGTGCTCCACTTGGCATGGGGGACGGAGGCAGGGACAAGTAGAAGAAAGTTATTGTGTGTCAAAAGCCTCAGAAAGGAGAGCAAAGGTTTGGCATCAGCTATCTCACTACTGGGAATACTCTGCTGCTTTCACCTGTAATCAGCCTGTCTTCTTCTCTGATTTGAAACCTTTGTGTGGGACTGCATAAGAGTTTATTTCTTTTCCCCCGTCCTCTCATTTGGGGTAAGGATGTGTAATCAGCACTGACCAAATCTGAACAGCACAGCCTTTTGAACAATTAATCTAGCTGGAAATAACTGCATGTGGTAAATAGTTATAGACAAAAAAAGTCTTTCTGGACCCACAGTTCTTTCAAACAACGTTAATCAACCCTAGGAAATCAAAGCCCTGTACTGTTAGGTTGCTCTTATCCATCCCTGTTACGATTAAGAAGACTCCAGTTTCTACAGGCAAAATTAACGCAGGTAACTCTTAAAGGGCTAAGGAAATTTAAATCTACAGTTGTTATCAGGGATGATTTTTTATATTCTCACCTAACCTGTTATTCTTTTACGCATCCCAGAACCATCTTCTAGAGGCATGCCCCCTTCTCGTATAAATAATTTTTAAAAACAGAGAAAGATCTCAGAAAGTACTGCTCAATTCCCTGGAAACTCTCCCCTTTTAGATGTCTAAAAAGATTGCATTTCAATGAAAAAACAAGACACTCAGGCTTCAAATTAACCAGTATTAAAGGAGTACTCTGTTTGGATACAGATTACTAGGTTTAACCCCTCCTCTTCTGTGTTATTTAGAACTTAAATATGAAATATGTCTTCTACCTCCCAGAGGCCTAACAGGCTACTGTATCCTTTATGTACTCTGAAGCAAATAATGGTGAAGATTATGTTGAAATGATGCACTGCCTGCAGTATCACATTCCAAAATGTCATGTTATTTACTGTAAACACCCATGAACTACATGTACTCTTATCTCCTGATTCAAAGGTAGCTGGCTGCAGAGACTGACAGGGACAAAAATACAAACACAACATTATGCGACTTGCTATTTACTTTCTGTCATTTACCCACACAGATCCATATCCAGCTGGCAAGGGACCTGGTTTGGGTTTGGTTGGGTTTTTTTATTTATTTTTCAAAATTGTACAAAATTGCAAGTTTGTAAATTTTCAAAACTTAATGTTGCTGAGTCAGCAGCAAATAAGAACAGCTTTCAGTAAGCGCTGTACATCTGACCCATTAAGTGCTGCATCTAATATTTAGCTATAAAATTAATCCAAGCCTTTTACATATTGTGATTACAACACTGCTCAATGAAGCGGTTGGATGGAATTCTGGTGAGGGACGTGACTGTCCCTGCATCACATTAAGTTTCATTAAAAATTTCTGGGAACTACTTCAGATGACACTTATGATCCCAGAACTCTCACCAAAACTCCTTTCTCTCTTTCCAAATATTTCACAGAAATCAGTAGAACACAAGTTCTAGGAGACACTTCAAATTGGCTTTGATGGAAGCTGGGCACCTACAGGGCATTAAGAGACAAATGATCCCCCACTTGTGAATCTCTGTAGTAGAGGGTGTTTAATTTCTACCATCAAAGGAAGAACGCTTTCCTGTTTTGGGGCACACATTCATGTGTGCTATAAGCTTAGCAAAGTAGAGACCAAGTTCTATGTTGTTCACATTCCCTGTGCAATGCATCTGAGGTAATCAGGGTTCTGTAGCAAAATAAATTTGGTTCTTTAAGAGTTAAGTGTACTTTACCTGGAACAGACAGTTTGGGTCTGTTAGTGATAATCAAGTGTAAAAAGACGGGAAGACTTAGAAGGGAAGTTTTTCCACCCTTTCCTTAAGCATCTAAGAGACACTGTTCTGCAGCAGCATCAGGCCAGAAGAGGACAGATGTTATCTTGTATGACCCAAAGTTCCCTGGTTCAGCTTTTGCATTGATCCAGATGCTCAGTCCAACCTTATCAACACAAATAAAATTCATCTGCTCAGTCTTGGAGATGAAAGTTAGGGTACTAAGTAGCTTCTCCATAACAGTCTAGCCGATAGACTTCTTACCTCAATCATTGGGCTGATCCCTCCTTTAGAAATTGTGGCGTCATACAGCCAGGAATAAAAAGATCAAAGTACATCCTGATCTGTCATGTAGTGTTTAGGGCACTTGAGCAATATTCCTGGCTTTGCTTCTTGTTCACTATACTACTGCAAACAAACAACAAAAGAAATGTAAGGACATCAAATAAAAGGATGGATCCTACAGCTTCCCATTCAAAGAGCAATGAAGTTGGTGAAGGGGTTGGAGAACAGGCCTTATGAGGAATGGCTGAGAGAGCTGGGGTTGTTTAGCCTGGAGAAGAGCAGGCTGAGAGAAGACCTCATTGCTCTCTACAACTACCTGAAAGGAGGTTGTAGAGATGAGGGTAATGGACTCTTCTCCCAAGTGACAGGGGACAGGATGAGAGGGAATGGCCTCAAGCTCTGCCAGGGGAGATTTAGGCTGGACATTAGGAAAAGAATTTTCACAGAAAGGATCATTGGGCACTGGAACAGGCTACCCAGGGAGGTGTTTGACTCACCTTCCCTGGAGGTGTTTAAGGCATGGGTAGACGAGGTGCTAAGGGTCATGGTTTAGTGTTTAAAAGGAATGGTTGGACTCGATGATCCGGTGGGGTCTCTTCCAACCTGGTTATTCTATGATTCAAGCGATTAAACTAGAGTCCTGTTCCTTTTTCTCTCTGTGGTGGCAGGATTTCAACAGGTAACCCCTGTCACAAGACAGCCAGGGCTTCCTCTTCGGTAGCAGAAGACTGTTTGGCCCCTGCAGCACAGGGATGTGAAGAAACTGGTTCTCACCACTTTATCTGAGAGCATTGCTACCTCCAGACTGGTGCAAAATGTATCACTTCTACTTCTTCCATATAATAAAAGAGGGAACTCATCTAACAGAACCCCAGTGGATGACCAGATTTCTTTGCAGCTCTAGCTTTAGCTGACTATACTGTGTAATTGGTAAGATTATGGACATGCCCCAACACTTAGCATTTCTTAGCAACTAATTCTGAGAGGACTTCATGTTTAACAAGTGTTTGGCTATTCTGAGCTGAACTCCCTCTGTGCCTAGTTTTGGCCACCAAAATACCACACACAGGTACTTGGATGGCATCTGAAAATTACTGAAGGTGAACTTTCCAGTATGCAGTGGTAAGGTATCCAAGAGTTACTGAGTATACACCATATGAACAACTTTAATTTTTCTTCTCTTCCTCCTACCTTGACTTAGTACGAAAATCAGCAATTATTAAAATAAATCACTCTTTCACCCAGTAGGGCTACATTTCAAAGTAAGCAATGATATTTTGTGTAAAAAACACTTTTGCCTTCATCTAGTCAGATAAAGACAACCAAACACTTATGCTCCTGACTATGCAAGCTTATGAACCTTGACAAGGGAAGAGAGATGTCTCTCCAGCCTATTCAAGAGACACATTGGGTAAATTTCTAGCACAATGCATACTACTCTGCTGCTATAATCACAGTCCTGTGTTGTGATTTGACAGAGCAATACCAACATTGACAGTCCTTTGTCCCTTTTCCATTCTGTTCCACTTGCTCTTTGGTGTCATTCACATTTGCCCATGCAGTTGTGCATTCAGACAAGTAAGAATGGACTCAGGTTAAAAACAGCCTATCAGAGAAGTGTAGCTCTAACATGGGAGTATTAATTTGGTCCAGCCTGCACAACTCAACTCTGTATCAGTAAAAGGGAACTTGAAAGTAAATGGGAGAATAAGCAAGCTATCTCTGGGAAAGGTACTCACAACCTCCTTCCACAGCTTGCACCTTGCCCTCCATCTTTTCGCCACCCGGTCCTAACTGATGTTGTCAAAGGCCAAACAGGAAGATGAAGAAGAGATGTAGATAGTAAGTTCTGGGTTATTAAGCTGTCAGTTGTATGCATCAAGAGCCCTCTTTCTTCCCATACAGAAAGGGCAAAGACAGTACAAAATTGTGAACAGAGAACCTCTCTGCCACCCCTCAGAACACCACTGCTCCACCAAACCCTTGTGCCCTTTGATGCCACTCCAGCCCTCCTGTTTTAATGGTTGAACTCAATGATCTGGTGGGTCTTTTCCAACCTGGTGATTCTATGATTCTGTGATTCTGCAGAACCACTCAAAGCAACAATAAAGACAAACATTATTAAGAACCCTCTACCTGCAAATTTGCTTTCCACTTTACCTCTCAATTATATTCTTTTCATTAGTCAAACAATGAAATGGACAAACGTAGAGGGAGAGGCATGAAGAGGCCTTGGTTCAGGAACCATGTATATACCAAAATGAAGACTGCAAGTGAAAAAATCAAAGGTCCAAATACTTAATTAAGAACGTTCTCCTCATAGCTCCTGTCATTAAGTATGAGATTCATTGTTTTCAGGAGTATTTCACACTACAAACAAAACCTTTTAGTCACAGAGATACAACTATGTGCCTTGACACTATGATTAAAATAAGTCTACCACCAAATGGCACAAGTGTCACTGAGAGATCGGTTTGAACTTAGTTTTTATACTTTTGATTTTCAGAAAGTGGAGAAAAAACAAAAAGTCAAATTAGGTTGCTGATGGAGAAAGTAATGGAAAGAGATAAAATAGAAAGCAAAGGGTCGAATAAAAGATGAATCAAGGAAGTATTTCTCAGTCTGTGTCTTAGAGGACTTTGGTGGATCGTCCAAACAACTGAGAGAAACTCACAAGCATTTTTATGCATGAAAGAATAACCCATAAAGTTGAGCAAATACAGGCAAGATCCAAAATATAGTCTAGCATTTAGTTTGCACTCAAAATAAAATTATCTGCAGATTTTTCTCTCCTGAGAAATTTGAGAAGCCTTACCTTATAACACTGGAGTGTTTTAAATCTTATAAAGTTTAGGAGGGTGATTTAAAAAGAAAAAAAAGGTCCTTCAAGGTATAAGAGGCTATATTTCAAGGCATTTTTAAAAAAATTCAATCTACCTAGTCTATTCAAGACTACCACTATGGCAAAGTCATGCAGCAAAGATGTTTCCTGATGTTTAGTAAACACTACCACTCAGCTATAGCTTCCTTTCTTCAAGTTAATTCTGGTTCATGAACACAAGAAAACACAGAGAAAATTTAGATATAAAGCACTGCAAGAAAGTGAATGTTTACACAAGCATAGACCAAGAAAAAGATATCTGAGTTGTTTCGTCTTTTAGCCTTTCTGTTCTCCCTTTCTTGTTGCAGTTTTGTAGGGTATTAAGCTTGGACGAGACAGTGCAATCAGAGGAGTATTTGGTCTATAAGATCCTGCATCTGTAAGCTCTCTGAGATGAAGCCACAAGAGTGTAAATCCTCTCTCACAGGCTCCAGTTTCACAGACATTTTTGCAGCTGGACTAAGTCAGCAGTGCTGATTATAGAAGCCTTCCCATCACTGTCCTGCACAGCTTCTTAATGTAGCAGAAGGGCTGGCCTTAACCTGGTTTGAAAATAGTTCAGACGACCTTTCTGTCACTGCCCACTGACAGAAAAATTTGAGCAATTAGAAGAAAAATATACAGGCAAACAGAGTGGACTGAAGTCAATGTACTAGCTTTCTTTTATTCTCCAGCTGATGGTAGCTCAGGACACTGTCCACCATACCACATTAATAGCTGCTTCACCTGGCAGCTGACAAACAACCCAAGACAGAATTGCTTCATTTATGTGTCCAGTCCCAGTCTGTCCCACCTCAAGAACTATCACTAACAGTCCTACTAATTTCCTTATCCTTACCACAGGCTTTCAGACACAAAGTGAAGTCCCCATCATACAAGTTAGTTTGTCACCACAAGTGCCATCCTTCACCAAAATCAAGCCCAAGTTTTTGTCATTTAGTCTATTTTTCACTCCGGGTGCTTCAGGACAGATCCATGAGGATAACNGGTTTGAACTTAGTTTTTATACTTTTGATTTTCAGAAAGTGGAGAAAAAACAAAAAGTCAAATTAGGTTGCTGATGGAGAAAGTAATGGAAAGAGATAAAATAGAAAGCAAAGGGTCGAATAAAAGATGAATCAAGGAAGTATTTCTCAGTCTGTGTCTTAGAGGACTTTGGTGGATCGTCCAAACAACTGAGAGAAACTCACAAGCATTTTTATGCATGAAAGAATAACCCATAAAGTTGAGCAAATACAGGCAAGATCCAAAATATAGTCTAGCATTTAGTTTGCACTCAAAATAAAATTATCTGCAGATTTTTCTCTCCTGAGAAATTTGAGAAGCCTTACCTTATAACACTGGAGTGTTTTAAATCTTATAAAGTTTAGGAGGGTGATTTAAAAAGAAAAAAAAGGTCCTTCAAGGTATAAGAGGCTATATTTCAAGGCATTTTTAAAAAAATTCAATCTACCTAGTCTATTCAAGACTACCACTATGGCAAAGTCATGCAGCAAAGATGTTTCCTGATGTTTAGTAAACACTGCCACTCAGCTATAGCTTCCTTTCTTCAAGTTAATTCTGGTTCATGAACACAAGAAAACACAGAGAAAATTTAGATATAAAGCACTGCAAGAAAGTGAATGTTTACACAAGCATAGACCAAGAAAAAGATATCTGAGTTGCTTTGCCTTTTAGCCTTTCTGTTCTCCCTTTCTTGTTGCAGTTTTGTAGGGTATTAAGCTTGGATGAGACAGTGCAATCAGAGGAGTATTTGGTCTATAATATCCTGCATCTGTAAGCTCTCTGAGATGAAGCCACAAGAGTGTAAATCCTCTCTCACAGGCTCCAGTTTCACAGACATTTTTGCAGCTGGACTAAGTCAGCAGTGCTGATTATAGAAGCCTTCCCATCACTGTCCTGCACAGCTTCTTAATGTAGCAGAAGGGCTGGTCTTAACCTGGTTTGAAAATAGTTCAGATGACCTTTCTGTCACTGCCCATTGACAGAAAAAATTGAGCAATTAAAAGAAAAATATACAGGCAAGCAGAGTGGACTGAAGTCAATGTGCTAGCTTTCTTTTATTTTCCAGCTGATGGTAGCTCAGGACACTGTCCACCATACCACATTAATAGCTACTTCACCTGGCAACTGACAAACAACCCAAGACAGAATTGCTTCGTTTATGTGTCCAGTCCCAGTCTGTCCCACCTCAAGAATTATCACTAACAGTCCTACTAATTTCCTTATCCTTACCACAGGCTTTCAGACACAAAGTGAAGTCCCCATCATACAAGTTAGTTTGTCACCACAAGTGCCATCCTTCACCAAAATCAAGCCCAAGTTTTTGTCATTTAGTCTATTTTTCACTCCGGGTGCTTCAGGACAGATCCATGAGGATAACAACAGAAGCACAATCAAATATTTCACCTTCTATTAGAAAAGGGAAACATATGCAGTTATACCAAGGGTAAAAACGTATGCAAATTAAACTAGCCAGAACCTTCATCCATTAATTATATTTCAATCCTTCAAGGAGACAGGGATGTATTATAGGTATTTTGCACACAACTAAGTTGAAACATAACCCTGCATATTCAATTTGTCTCTTCTTCTAACCTACCGGCCTCCCTCTGCCATTGTGGAACTGCTAAAGCACACCAAAACTTCATCTTGATCTCCTTCCTCTGCTCTCTCATCACTCACATGATGAGAAAGGGGAAAAAATAGGCCATGAAAGGAGCACAGTTTCATCCCCTCCCAACATACCTCTTCAGTCGTCCTTGGAGGCAAAAACCTCCCAAACCAATGTGCACTGGGAGGTGGGTAAAGTTCCTACCAAAGCCTACTAAACATGAGTGAAAAGGTTGAGCAATAAGTCATCTCCACATGGAGAATTGCTGCCAGTAGAAGAATCACTGTGTGCTGCAGCTGTCTCTGGGCAGGGAAAATAACTTTATGTATGCAAAGAGTTATAGAGTAAATCATTAAGACATTGNTCCAGCTGATGGTAGCTCAGGACACTGTCCACCATACCACATTAATAGCTGCTTCACCTGGCAGCTGACAAACAACCCAAGACAGAATTGCTTCATTTATGTGTCCAGTCCCAGTCTGTCCCACCTCAAGAACTATCACTAACAGTCCTACTAATTTCCTTATCCTTACCACAGGCTTTCAGACACAAAGTGAAGTCCCCATCATACAAGTTAGTTTGTCACCACAAGTGCCATCCTTCACCAAAATCAAGCCCAAGTTTTTGTCATTTAGTCTATTTTTCACTCCGGGTGCTTCAGGACAGATCCATGAGGATAACAACAGAAGCACAATCAAATATTTCACCTTCTATTAGAAAAGGGAAACATATGCAGTTATACCAAGGGTAAAAATGTATGCAAATTAAACTAGCCTGAACCTTCATCCATTAATTATATTTCAATCCTTCAAGGAGACAGGGATGTATTATAGGTATTTTGCACACAACTAAGTTGAAACATAACCCTGCACATTCCATTTGTCTCTTCTAACCTACCAGCCTCCCTCTGCCATTGTGGAACTGCTAAAGCACACCAAAACTTCATCTTGATCTCCTTCCTCTGCTCTCTCATCACCCACATGATGAGAAAGGGGAAAAAATAGGCCATGAAAGGAGCACAGTTTCATCCCCTCCCAACATACCTCTTCAGTCGTCCTTGGAGGCAAAAACCTCCCAAACCAATGTGCACTGGGAGGTGGGTAAAGTTCCTACCAAAGCCTACTAAACATGAGTGAAAAGGTTGAGCAATAAGTCATCTCCACATGGAGAATTGCTGCCAGTAGAAAAATCACTGTGTGCTGCAGCTGTCCTTGGGCAGGGAAAATAACTTTATGTATGCAAAGGGTTAATGAGTAAATCATTAAGACATTGCATGTAAAGCAAGAAACATAACTTCCCTAGCTCAAAGGGTCTTTTTTTGTGGTGGGCAGATAGGCTGGAAAGCACAATATGTTCAGGTGATGCAGTATGCAGGGAGGGAACATGAAGTGCTCAGTGAGAGAAAAGGAAAGACAACCTCTTCTATTCACAATTTAACTCCCCTCTCCTGTTTAGATTTTTCTCATTAAAAGATAAATCCTACTCCTTGGTCTGCCAACATCTGATTCCCTTTCCAGTGCTTTAGCTTCTTCCTAGGCTACCTATTAAATGAAGAATCAACTCTTGCTTTGTAAGCACCGTCTTCAGTATCTCAGCTCTGTGTAATGCACATTGAGTGCTGCAGTGTGCTGACAGCTGTGACTTCATTTATTTGGTTGTGAACCTGCATTTGGAAATACATTCCTTCTGGAATGCCTGCCTGGTGTTTTTTTCTTATACCTGTTTGCTCTGTTGTTTTAGATTAGAAATGGACTTTAGAACAAGAACTACCATGTAGCCTAAAAATGTGCATCCCTCACATGGTGGTATTCTGAGCTGCTTGGAAATCATAGCATCATGGAATGATTAAGGTTAGGAAAGACCTCCAAGATCATCAAATCAGAGAATATAGGTTACTACTTCAAGTGGGCTGTGATACTTTATTGCCCATCAATAATATAGAATCATAGAATCATAGAATAACCAGGTTAGAAGAGATCCACCAGATCATCAAGTTCAACCGTTCCTATCACACACTAAACCATGGCCCTCAGGACCTTGTCCACCCGTGCTTTAAACACCTCCAGGGAAAGTGAATCAACCACCTCCCTGGGCANTCTGGACCCACCCCAACAGCTCCATAGCCTTACATTGAGGATTCCAGAACTGGACACAGTACTTCAGATACCGTCTCCCAAGAGAGGAATAAAGGGGCAGAATCCCCTCCCTCACCTTGTGAGCGATGCTTCTGATACAGCCCAGTATTCTATGTTGCAACTACCCTTGCATTAAAATCCCACTAAACCAAACAAACGTGGCTCTACATCCAAATGCCACGTAAGCGATGCGAGGTAAACACACTATAACCCATTAACATCAGCTTTGGAGAGACAGGGAAAAAAGAAAAAAAAAAAGAAGTTGTTTCCAAACGGCACAGGCATCAAAATCGAAGCGTTCCCCACGCAGTACCCAACCCGATCCTACGGCCGGGGCAGCCCCGCACGTTCCCGTTCCCGGCAGGCCGCAGCCCCCGGGCTCTGCCGGCAGCCCCCGCTTTTCCCCACGCACCTGGGCACGTTCCCACCGCCCCTCTCCATCCGCTCCTGCCTGGGCTATCTGGGATAGCAACAACTTCTCAAATGGGACACATGAGTCAAGTTCAGCAGAAATGTAAAGATTATTCTTCAGACACAGGGTAGATGTTTAATGGTCATTACAGTATTACAACTTTCACTGCAATGGTATTGTTTCAGTGTGAATCATCACAGAAACTTCACGCTCAGGGTAGAGAGAAAACCAGGAGAGAGAAAATATAGGACATACAAAATTAACCTGAGACATTTGCAGGGTGGATGACACTGTGGACATTTCACAGACAGAATGAAGGCACCTGGAGGTGACCAAAGTAAGGCCCTGCTACATTTTGGTTCATTTAAACAGCAGTTCCTCTGCTGGCTTTGTAGTTAGCACATTGCTTCAGAAAGAGAAAGGCATGGCATTTGAACATGCATACTGCACCATCAAGCACGGCAAGTCACTAATAGAGATAGCTGAGCAGAAATTCTGAATCACTACAGAGCAGCCAGACTAGTGCTCACTTTACCACTTCTAATTATCATTACGTAACACACAAAAGAAAGAGATGACAATACATGGTTTTGAAAACATACCGCCATAGCAGATGTTAGCCCTTCTTTCCCATTGTACTTGTGCCTATTGTACACCCAACAATGAAATCATCTGTCACTTTAGCTATCCTCAGGAAAGAGAGTTGTATATATTCACACTGACACGTCAAGCAACAAGTAAATTCAACGGGTATCATCAACATTAAAACTTACAATAAGAGGAAAAATCGTGCACTTCTAGATCCTTGTAAAAAAAATTCCGTCTTTTTATAGCTTTCATATTTCAATTGACCAAAGGAAAACACAGGAAGGGGGCCAGCGGGGAGAATACACCCACATGACCAGTAGCACACGGGAGGCGACAGATGATCAAATCCTGGCTAGGTGCCTCCAGGTGTCACTGAGCTCACAGATCTCTAGCAAGCACACCACTCCTTTACTTTTCCCCATTGAGGAATACTTCTGAACCCTGGCCCTGCCCAACTCTGCCAGTGACCTGTACCTGTGAAGCTCTCATGTACACATTCTCAGCTGCCCCATGCTTTGTCTGCCTCATGGCAGTAAAGAACGGCTCATAAACTCCAGGAGAGCAAGGCAGGGCGGGGAGGAAAACAAGACGCTCAAACTGTGCAGAGGTCAAAAGAAGCAGCTCCTGGGCTCTCATCAGCGGCGTAAACTGGCAAAGGGAATAGCATGCACAATCTAATGCCGTCAGGAAAACAGGCACCAGTCATCTAAAGAAAACACAGAATACTTTCATTTGAAGAAATCTGTAAAGGTTATGTAGTTCTGCAGTGAGCACGGACATCTTCAACTGGATCAGGTTCCTCAGAGCCTCATCCAACCTGACCTTGAATGTTTCCAGGGATGGAGCTTCTATCACCTCTCTGGGTAACCTGTTCCTGTGTTTCACTACCCTCACTATAAAAAATTTCTTCTTTGAATACAGTTTCAATCTACCCTCTTTTAGTTTAAAACCATTACCCTTCATCCTACTGCAACAGGACCTGCTAAAATGTTCAACCCATCTTTCTTATAAGCTCCCTTTAAGTACTGAAAGGTTGCAATAAGGTTTCCCTGGAGCCTTCTCTTCTCCAAGTGGAACAATCCAAACTCTCTCACCTTTTTCATAGAAGAGGTTTTCCATGCCCTCTGATCATCTTTGAGGCTTTCCTCTGGACTCATCTCAACCAGTCCATCACTTTTCTGTGCTGAGAGCCCCACAGCTGGATGCAGCATGCAAGGTGGGTTTTCACCAGAGCAGAGTAGAAGGGCAGAATCACCTCTCACAGGAGACCAGGTGCCAGGCCCTTCTCAACTTCTCCCAAGCCGCAATGAGAGATTAGTATTTTCCTCGTCTCACAGTCTCAAGGGGAAAGGATAGTTAGCAGAGTCCTGACCTTATTCCAGAAGTTGTGGGGAAAAGGAAATAAAACAGTCCCTCCTGTAACAAGCTCAGTTGCCTCTTTGAGGGTTCTGGAGTACTTACAGCACAAACATATTAGGATTCGAGGCAATTGTATTTGAGACTTTCTGGTCTCAAAGTCTTACATTTTGAGGACTCACCTTGTTACACTTCTAGCAGGAGATTTAATCTGCTTTGTTCTCTGTTTACGTGATATAGAGCACCATCACAGAACAAAATCCCCACAATGTATTTTTTCATTTGTAGTTGCAGCATCAATATGGTTTTCTTATTTTAGGGATAAGTTTGCAAGACCAATTCATCTGTCTCTTTCTACTGTGAGTCTTAAACATATTTCTCATCTCCAAAGAACAGCAGAGGACTGATCAGTAGTCGCAACAGCTACCAACAAAGCCAAAATGATTTGGAGAAATTTGTACCCCCCTGCATAGATTCACTTTGAAAAAGATTTCAAAGAGTTGATTAGTGTTTGGTAATTTGGCATCTTCTACAGATCACTAAGTGATTCACTAGTTCCTTTCAATCATAATCACTCATTATAGGTATTGGGTAGTAGTTGAACAAACTGTATGGCTACTTTTATTGGATGTGGAAATGAGCTTTCAAAACAAATGGAAGGATGAATGTTGCTGCTTAGAATACCCATTAGCCTCCTGATCAAATCTCACTTTGATATCCAGTGTAATGTGTTCCAAGAGCACATGCTGTTGACTGCAGCACTGTGAAAACTGGCTGCCTCACATGCAGGGTTATAAGTTTGGTAAATCTGTTTCTTTTAGCAGGCTTTTTTTGCAGCAAGGGGGAAAAGATGTTATGGGGGCAAAAGGGTTGTGAGGTAGCAAAACAAGGCAGAATGCCAGCATTTTCTTTCAGTTGGTATTTGTACCTATCAAAATATTTTACTCAATCAAAGAGATGAATTACTGCACTGTTTCTGCAGTCTGATGCAACTCTTTTCGTTCTCTCTAAGCCTGCAGTCAGCTGGTATCATTTTGCAGACTAGGAGAGCTGTGATTTACAGTTTAGGGGATATGAACTCAACAGTTGGATCACAAGTTTGGGAACTTTCAAAGCACAACATTGAGCGTCTATTCTTTTCAGGACACGTTTTGGCAGATGGCAGCAGCCGAGGAAATTCACCCAGACTTCTGCCTCCATTAAATGTTCACTGGTGGGTAACTAGTGTTCTGTGTTTACATATAGTTGGTAGTATCATCATTGTTCTGTACTCCTGTAATGAAACAATTTCTTCACTACTCCTGCTGTGAATGACACTGAATGAATTGTACTATCTTAGCCAAAGTCACAGCAGGCAGTGGGTCAGTGGGTAAATCTGTCCAATGTATAATGAAATCTCACCCAACAGCTCAATCTCCAGCTGTTCACACGAACTGGAGGGGAAAAATAGAAAGACAGGAGGAGAGACAAAATTAGGTTGTCAGAAAAAAAAAATTAATTTAATGAATGGAAAACAGGCAGAAATTGACTAAAATCAAAGCAAGATGCAAAACAGTCAGAGAGAGTGCTTCAGATAGCTAACTTCTGAATTTCCAAGTCATAGAGGATAGTGGACTGCAAATAGCACACTATTTTTGCAAGGCTATTTGAGATACTGAATTTCAGGAGTTGCATACCCCCACTCCAGTGAATTTGAGTACTCTTATTTCGTCCTGAGACCTGAGGATGCTGGGCACCTCTGAGATCAGACTCTCAGTTCCCTTGCTTTAGACAATTGAACTCAACCTCCCATCATCATAGCAGCTAAGGCTGCACCAGAGCTGTGAGCTGGTGGCTTGGAAAGGCTTGGTAAATCTCCATCCTACCCGGTGGAAATCACAGAAACAAAGGTAAGGTTCAGTAAAGCAGCTGCTAGTTAGTTTATCAGCTCTTTTAGTGAAATACTAAGCATGCTCAATTCTTTCAATATTGCTGCAGAGGTACAAACAGACTATCTACAATATCTGCCTGGAGACTCTAGGGTGTTCATCTTTGAAAGTAAATTCATGAATGTCTGTTTAGAAAAAACCCAAACCAACAAACAACCACAACCCCCTTCTACTATAACATTTTGTCAGCATTATAATTTATTATAATTTATTACTTTACACTTTCAACAAGTAGGAGAGTGGGTGCTCTTCTATACCATTTCTTCAAGCCCATAGGATGTCTTTGGGAGCTTGGTAAGTGCAGCAGGAATGTGTGGTTGCAATCCTACAGTCCCTAGCATATTTCTGGATTCTGTTTCAAACACAAAGGCTACAGGGAGTGTGCGAGTAGCTCCTACCCTGTTGGGTGATGCTCATGGCTGAGTGGGAGGAGTGGTTGCCAATCAGCCCAGGAGGTAACATAGGCTGCTTTCCTGAGGACAAGATATTCTTGACCGGAATCACTGGCAATTCTTCTCTCACTTTTGCTGGTGGATCATTTTGACTTTTGTATTTTATCTTAATTCCCTATTGAATAGTTCCCCTGGCTACTGTGGGCTTTCTCTTTAAGGTGGGTTTTTTTTTCCTGATGCACTTTCAAGAACTTTATGTCTTATTTGAATCATTACATTTGAACCACTACCTTTTCAGCAACCTCATCCTCTAATTCATCATGCCAGCACTGTACCAGTGCTGATTCCAAGACGGGGCAGCACCCCACTGACTCACCAGTGTGGTCTCCTGCACCACAGTTATTTCTCACCTTTGCAATGTGTCCCCTGAGTCTAATCAGTTAAGAAGGGATAAGGTGACCTGAGATGAACCTCCCAGCCCCACCACCACCCTTAGAACAGTCTTTCCTCTTTCTTCCATCTTTCTATTACCAGTTCCACAACCACATCACTTGCCTGTGGTCCAGCATGCACCTGATGCTTTTATGAACTTATTCAGACTTCTAAAATGGCAGAGAACTGACTTAGGAAAAAAAAAAAAACAACAAAAAAACCCAAAACCACAACAAACCAGTGAGTAGTTTCCTATCAGGTTAGAAAGTTGGATTGTCTCAAAAGAGGTCAAGTAATTGCTAGAGCCAGCACAATGCCAGCAGTGCAAACAGGAAACTCCAAGAGGCAGGAAGGGAGACTACCCTCTTTGTGCAGTGGAGTGTGCTTAATAAACTCTATACACTGTAAATAAGAGAGTGGGTGTTGACTACACTGTTTCCCATAGACGTGTTTCAGGGAAATGATAAGCAGAGAGGAGGAATGGAGTACAACACCAAGCAAACTTGAATCTGGGACCTCAGTGCCCACAAAGCTGGGATCGTGTGGCTGAGAGTACTGACAGGTGGGCAGGATCACCTCTCAGCCACCATGAACTGACACGCTGGCTTAACTACTTACCTATGAAGTACTTCTGGGCTAAAAAAAGATTTTGCAAAGCATCCAATTTGTCAGCTCGGTTCTACCAGTAACATTATGCTAGTTTTCTGTTCTGGAAAGTCAAGGAAACACAGAGCAGAAGTCTGAATGTTGATAATTTAAAACATACTCTGAACACATAAAATATTTGCTCTAATATAATTAACGCTCTTCTACATGGAAGTTAATGTGTCATTAAATAGATCTCATATTTGTTTTGTTGCATTTTTTTTGCCTTAATGACTTTGATGTGTGAAAAGAGTTGTTCTTGCATTGATGAGTGAGCAGGAAGGGCAACACTGAAAAAAAAAAACCAGTGTGTCCATCTGGTGCAATATAACGAGCAGTAGACAGGCAATGTAATTCTTTACCTTTGATCTCCCTACCTTCTGTTGATGTTTCCATGATGAAAAAACATGCATATGTTCCTTGTGTGAGAACATACAGAACACCAATAACGGAGGTCCATTCTATTTTACATTAGAACAATCCACCTCTTTTCCCTCTTGGAGGAAAACTCTAGGATCTACCGCAGTATTTCAAAACCAGTTTATTACTAGTTTTAATAATCATGCCCTTCCCTTTAAAGAGCTGAATGTGAGAGCCTTATGAACATACTTCTGGGAAGGAGATGGTGGCCAAGTGGTAGTCCTGATGGAAGAGACCATGTCATTCCATGGATACAAAATTTGGGGTTTTATTTAGATGTGTCTCCAGTAAAGGTCAACACTACAATTTGAAATTCTGTATAAGCACCCTGGATTATCTTTAAACCAGCTCACTCTTTACTCCTAGCAATGTCCTCAGCAGCCATGTCCAGTTCTCAGTTGATTGTAAATTCCCCTTTCAGGCACCAGAGAGATATTTGAACAGGAGGCTGCACTGCTGAAGTAATAGCACCCACATTAGGTATTTTAAAAGGAGCATGCATATGCCTTGGGGTGTGTCTTTGAAACACAGTCATCCACTCTGAATTCTTCTTGTTACCTCCTATTCTTAGCTTCTATCCTAGATTCACTTTTCCTTGCTCAATTACCTTTCAGCAATCTGCTCACCATTCTCTTTGATCACTGCAAACCTCCCCCCCATTACAAGAGGACTTTTCATTTTGGACTGCTACTGCATTTTCAGCCTTTCCCATCCTCACCTCCTTGCTCCTCAGTCCTCCTGCTGCCATTAAAATAACTGTCTTGTCCTTCCACTCGGGTCTTTGAGTTCCTTCAATGACTTCCCATTTCATGCCAGAGAAAGATTAAATTGCGTGTCTGCTCACTCCTGGCACTGCACAGCTGCTGCCTGTGAATGCCTGATAGCGTGTTAACAAGGTGCTCACGCACGACAGACAGATCTGGTTTACATATTTCTCCCGGGAGCTCCACAAGGGTGGGTGTTTTCCCAGCCATCAGGCAGGAGATGGCCTCCACAGTTTCCCCACAATCAGCAGTGCATCTCAAGGTCTTGCATTCTTCTACTTCCAGATTCTTTCATAGAGGAAAGCATGTTTATTGCTAAATACAATTTTGCCTTAGTAATGTATGTTTTCCAGCTGAGTTCCTGGAATCTGCTGTTTACGAGCAGGGTCAGGGGTTATAGAAATACTTTCAATTTGCATATGAGCGATATACCAGGAGTTTTTTGCCCGTGTATAGTGTCTAAACTATGTAACGACTGCTTCTTTTATTGGTCTTGATAACCTCCCTTCCTCTGAAGTGTATGTGTTACTTTTATCTCTGAGGAAGCAAAGGAGAAAAAGGGTAACACAACTCAGATGAGCATCTTGATAGTTAACCCTTTGTTATGGGCCTCTAAGAAGGTCCACTGAAGGCTGATAGCACAGGGGCTTTCAGCAGGGATTTATTGAGAGGATGTTGCACGTCAGTTGATTCCTTCTGGAAGGAGATTTCTCTGGGGGTATTAAAGGCTGGTGGTTTAATGGTGCTTTTGTATCCTTCAGCTTTTCAGAATAAAGGTGTTCTGCACAGTTTTCCATTTCTTCTCTCACTTACATCAATACATGAAACACTGCCTTGATCAAGCCAGCCAAGCCAGCACTGATGATGTGCAGTGGGAGGTGGAGCTCACAGGAATCTCGTATCTATAGTGCAAGGTGATTGCAGTTAACAGTGCAAGAGACTCACTGTAATGTAGGCTTTGGATCAGCACTTAAGAGCCCATTTTTGGTAGAGTGAGCACACCGTTGATTTTAGCAGGCTGTCTCTATGACCAGAGATGCTTTAAATGGGACTACACATCATAGACTGTATTTCTGAATGCCCACAGAATTTTGAGGTGACTGCTGCTAAAAAAGTTTGGCCCTATATTTGGGATTGGAAAAGCACGGGAAAAAATCTGCTTAGCAGCAGTTTTCCAGTGAGATTCCTGCACTCCAGGAACACTGATCTTGGGTTTACCCAGGGGGCTTGGTTCAGCAGGTAGGAGATGCTGTTCAAAGGATTCCACACAACCCTACACTTCAGTAGAGCAGCACAGTAAATGATGAATAGGTCAGGCATAACAGCAGAATCCTGGATCTAGGTTGTTCAGCTCTTATCCTTTATGGGAGGATAAGAGTGTCACTGCAGTGCACTAGCATGTAAGGGATTAGCATATCATTCAATCAAAGAAAAAAATGTCTCCACCTTATCCCGACAAGTAAAGTTTAAAGGTCTTAAGTTTACTTCTAAACTGGACAGTGATCCCCACCCTAACATAAACATTTACCTAAGTGAGATTTGCATAATCTCTTTGGCCCTTAGTCTGCTCACATTAATCAACCACAACATTATTTAGAAAAATGTGCCTCCATGTGCTTGATACCCTTGCCTACTTCTCAGTGCTCATTAACCAAAAATCAACAGAAAGTGTTCTTTTTTTTTGATGTACCAAAGACTCTGAGTAAATAGCTTTCCTAGAACACAGAGGTTCTCAAACTTTGCCTAGGTGTGACCATTTTTCAATAAAAAGCTCATCCCATTGTCACACCAAAAACCCCACCTCCCTTATGCATCCACAACTGCATTTGATTGCACACAGTTTTTGACTGTTGTTTGGTTTAGAAAACCAAAAAAAAAAAAAAAAGGAAATTAAGAGAGGAACAACAGGGACTCTGAGCAGCCATGAAGCACTTTCCTGGGAGAACAGCACCAGGTATTTAGTGAAGCACGGTTTGAAAATACTTTGTGTTCAGAAACGCCAGTATAGCAAGAGCACAGACTAGCTTCACCCATACTCTTTTCCTAGCATTTCTGCTGACTTCATACTAACGCAGTAAGAAGCAAATAATCATCATAGCTCCTAGCTCCAGTTTGCTGATTTGCAAAATGGCCACAATAGTACCTCTCCTTCTGCACAGTTTTGAAGTCTCAAGCTCCACACTGCTCATGTCAATGAAAACAGGAAGTTGCTTAGGCAACTGTATACTTATATTTTTTTATGCAAGAGTAAAAGTAAAACCCACATTTCTGACATTCAGACACGCTACTTCATGTTAATATTTAAGGGTATCCCTCTCTGTAATTGTCACCATCTGCTAGACATATTTGAGCAGGGATGTATTTATTGTCACTCAAGGAATATCTGGCCTACTAAAACATTGTCAAGAGTACAGCTACATGAGGTGACCAAACTAAACCAAGACCTTGTGTATGTGAAAGACTGGAGTCCTGTACATGAGTTTCCTGCTTGTGGCACAAGTTTTGTATGCACAGCACCTTTGGGAACATTTTGCCTTAACAGGTTTAGAGAAATGTCCATTGGCACAGATGAACATCAGCTTGACATTGACTCTTCTTGTTACTAGCAGCTCTAGCCTTACCTGTGTGTTGCCTCCTGTAGTATATAAGACACTAGATCAAACTGGTAGTATTGGATGGTGATGACAGGTGTACACAATACTCAATTCGGTTCTCAATCCAGTGCCCAAATCAGCAATAGACTCCAGGTCACTGACCTTCTTCCTAACTGATTTTTTTCCAAGGATTAAACATCTGTGTACAAACCTGAAAATTCTTTAATGCTTTTCCAAATTTTGGACTGTCTTGCATAATGATTTCACAATATTTATAGTGGCAGCTGGTATTCCAACTCAGGCCACTGCTCTTATCTCTGCTTTCACAGCAATCATGTGGTAAAAGGAAAGATGGAGCGGGAGGTATTTTGGTCCATATATACATGTTCCCAGTATGCTAAGAGAACTTCTAGCTTTCTAGCCTTCATTGTAGCTAATGCATCAAAAGAAAGGATATTCAAGAATACAGTAAGAGCCTGTATTGATAGGAGGGGAGTAAAGCATGTCCTGTATCTTGACTTCAGAACAATAATTGTGGCACACAATGTTCTAATAAGCAAGCTAGGGAAAGACTCTAAACATAGTTATACATAGATGGTACAAAAGCAGTAGGAAAACCATATTGAGGAGGTAACCATCAATGTTTTACTGCTAAAATGGAAGCCTGCACCAAGGCAGTGTTTTGCACTGGTTACATTCCTATTTAATCTATTTTTATTATGTCTTCTACAGAACATATTTTCATTATGACCCAAGAACCTAACAGAAAGCACGCATATTAGACTTAGAGCTGACACTAATCTGGGAAGGCCTGTAAAATAATTGAGAGCAAACTTGGATTAAGATAAAAAGATGTAAGAACTTAATAGAAAATGGATCAGAACACACTAGCCACTGTAATATCCACATTGCATCCAAATACTGACTATTACTCATAATTCTACTCCCTGTTTTCAAACAGGATACAATCAAAGTAGAACAGATTTGAAGAAAGTTGACACTGATGGTTAAAAATATGGGATGTATCTGTACAAAGCCTTTTACAGGCAGGGGAAGATTTTCAGTCTGAAAAATACCTGCCTGAGGAGGGATGTATCAGTGACCTATACAGTTCTGAGTGGCATGAAAAAGGTGAACAGTGAATGGTTACAGATCATCTTGCAAAGAAAGACCCAGGTAGCAAAAAATGCAATTATGGCTGGGTCAGAATACACAAAAGGAGGTAATTTTTAGCACAATCATTACTTGAGCAGTGAAGCTGTTTCACACATGATGTTTTGCATGCCAGAAGTTGCAATTGTTAAAAAGATGACTAAAGTTAATTAAGAGATATTAAATGAAATGAAGACACAACCATCTACTTAAGAACATTATGGAGTCGAACTGCTGCAGTTCCTCATTGGAACAAGGTGGTATTGGAAGAAGTTGTTGGAATGAGTCCAGAGGAGGGCTACAAAGACGATCAGAGGTCTGGAGCACCTCCCATACGACAGGTTGAGAGAGTTGGGCTTGTTCAGCCTGGAGAAGAGAAGGCTCCAAGGACCTCTTATAGTGACCTTCCAGTATCTGAAAGGGGCCTACAGGAAAGCTGGAGAGGGACTATTCATAAAGGCTTGTGGTAATAGTATGAGGGGGAATGGGTATGAACTGGAGAGGGGCAGATTTAGGTTTGATATAAGGAAGAAAGGGTGGTTGGGGTCTTGGGCAGCCTGATCTAGTGGGATGTCCCTGCCCATGGCAGAGAGGTTGGAACTAGATGAGCTTTAAGGTCCCTTCCAACTTTAACTGTTCTATTATTCAATGATTCTCATGCTTTCTTGTTCTCAGGTTTTGCCACAGGTAAAACTTTTGGTTATACTTCTATAACAACAACCAGAGCTGACAGTTCTTGGTTCTAATTAGTGCACATTACTGCTTAAGCTACTGACCATTTCCAAGAGCTGGATACCTGACCCGAGCCATGTTTGATTTGACCCAGTATGGCTGTTAATACCTTCTTTTGATTGTACAAATAACCTTATTTATGTCACTTGGATGAAAAGTCTCTTGTTCCTACGAAGGTCCACTCTTACTTAACTCATTCTCATTTTCTCCTCATGCCTGAGATGAGGCATGCTCACCACACATGTTTTTAATTAAGAAACTGTTTTGCTCAAACAGTATATACAGATGAAGGCCCAAATTGAATTTATGTAGCTTCTGTGAGTTAGGATATGTCAATGTATCCAATGCTTCAAGTCTCTGTTGGATAATTATTTTGATTTTGATCAGGTGGTTATCATAATGATTTACTCATGTACCGGACCAGACTACTAGGAGGCTAAAGCCATTTTTGAGTTTAAAATGGTCTAACATCCCCTGTGTGGAAGGCCACAGAAGCAGTCAATCAGACTGCAACTCATTCCTTTTCAAAAGACTGTAATCTTTCCACATATTGCAGCCCATTAGTAAGAGTAAAAACTCTTCTTAATAAATAGTAGTTACAGCACTTCAAGAAAACATGATATGGATGGATGTATTTGGAGACCAGTGATGCTTACTGTTTGTAAGATGACAGTTCAATTCTTCATATACTTTCAAGGTTGCAAAACATACCCAGAAAATCCAGATATTGCATAGTAATTGAACAAGTAACATCTGTATTAGCTTATGCTAATCCTGTAAACACACATATGTGTGCATATTTTTAATATGCTCAAAGTCATCAAACACATTCAGCAACTTTGAGAAGACTCAGCATGAAAGAAAACAAAAAACAATAGATGTTCATGCAAAAGTGGCAATTTGAACAGAAACCACTCTTCATTTTGGTTTTTTAAAGCTAGTCAATACATCAACTAGCCAGGTATAGCTACTACAGATTGCTAATTGGAACTACTGCCAGGGTATGTTGATAGCTGATATACTGAAACAGAAGTTAACAACTTTAGACCATGAAAATGTAAACTATTTAAGGTGCAGATTGAAACATGATGAAATATTGAAATATTTCAGACAATGTCACATTGACAGATTATGTTAAATACACGATTTAATAAGCTCTATGACCCTAATTGACCTTACATATAGTACTAATAGATCTAATAAATCCAATTAAAGACTAAAGCAGTCTCAGGTGTTTGTACACAAAGTGCCCTACTGAAGTGAATTTTAACAATGCAGCTAAGCAGAATGCTGGGGTCTGTCAGATCCCAGTGACCATAATGTAGCTGGTAAGCAGAAAAGGTCTATAAACTCACCTGCTTGGTGTTTTTGAGGTAAATGTTCTATTGTCCAAGATAACCAGTGTTCATAAACTATCACCTATGCCTCTCTTAGAGGAGAGCTTAGTGCTTCACAGATGACACTCTTGTAAGCAAATCCTTCCTTTGCAAAGTGTCCCCTCCTAGAAAACAAGCTCACAGTATTTTGTATAACATAGAACAGGGAAAATATTCATCCTTCACCTTTCTTTCTTCCTTATTAGGAAATAATCAGGAGAACTTTTGGGGAAAAAATAAGATTTAACATCATTGTATTTATTAGGTTCTGAAACAATACACATTCACATCCTTTTTAATACAGTACATTTGGCACAGTAATAATGTTTACGATGAAATAACACTAATGAATGGCAAGAGATTCAAATTACATCCATAAGAAAAAAATTCTGTACAAATAAATCCTCACAATAAAAAATAACCTACCCCCCCAGCTGAGTACATTTTATATTTAGCCAGAACTATTCCGCACATAATTTAAAAAGAGGTAATTTGTAAGCCTTTTTGGAGAGAGTTATTTTTCACCCTATGGAGAAAAGTGTGTTTCCATTTTTTAATAATATCTATTTAAGAGGAAACCCAAGAAACAATGGACTCTTTATAATAATAATTATTATTAATAATCTTTTTGGCATTTTGCACTCATTTTACAAAGAAGGAACAGGAAAGATTTTACAGAACAGGCAGAAATGTAACAGAATGTCTATTTTTCAGAATTATCTTTAAAAAATGGTCAAGGTAACACAAACCTTCTGATGTAAACCCAATTCAGAGAACCTAACTATTTATATTGAAGAAATATCTGCCCGTGCAAAACTTTTTACCTCTCTGACTTTTCTTTTAGCATCCTACAAACGTTGCAGGTGCTGAGGCCTCTTGAAATACAAATGTTTTCTAATTATTTTCGTGCTAGAAATGAGAATACAGACTATATAGCTTGCTTATAAAAGCTTTATGGGACACTTATTCTTTCAAAATAAATGCTCAGAGTTTTGAGTGAAGGCCTCTTGTAGTACAAATAGTAGTGCACTACCCAATAACTTGTCTTCCTAGCCAGTCTACTCACTTATGGAAAAGAACACTTTAGCATTGTGATCAGTTCTTGCCTGGATGTCAAAAGCTAACTGTGATGAGAAATAAACAGAGTCATCAGCAAGACACAAATTGATGGGCAGTTCTACAATGTACTTCTAAAAGAGAAAGGAATTTAAACATTGAGATGATGCGATCATTAAGTTGTTTCTGTGCTGGTACTCAGCTCCAGAAGCTAGTCTTTTCCCAGTACAAAAGATTACTGAAGATAAATTAAATTAAACTAAAGGCTTGATCCATTATTACACCTGTAGGCCAGACAAAACATTAATTGATATATCATAATATTTAATATTTTGAAATCATCATAAGAATATATATAATAATTACACCTGAGTTTTAAAAACAAAACAAAATGGAACTGAATGTTGTCATCAGTAACAGGCTATGAGCAGCCAGACACAAAACTGACACAAACTAACTCATCTCTTGAGACCAAGATTATCTCTTAAAGCCAATGATTCACACTTTGTCCACCATGATTTGTAACATTCCTTTCTCTTTCCGAGCTCTATCATGTCATAATAGAGTTGAAGAGAACTATACAAGAGATTTAGTATAGCTTAATATATGTCTACATCTTTTTATAACAAAAACCTCATCTCTCTGACAGTAACTTGAACCAATACACATACAAGAGTATTGCACATGGACATTATTATAATTATTCTTTCATAGACTAACATTTTAATAGTATGCCTGAACATGCAGCAGTTGATACCTCTATATTCAATGAATTCCACAGGCCTTGCAGCAAACACTATATACAAAATCTCACCTGTACAAAAGGCAAAAAAGCTTCTTTAGTGCCACTTTGCCAGTCACAAGTATATATATTTTTGTGCAGCTGGAAATCCATGTGCAACAATTAAAATGGATTCCAATGACCGCTCACTCAGTCCAGTAAAATATATAATAAAATGACCTCAGCGATACATGTACACAGAAAAAAAACCCAAACCAAACCACAGGATACTCCTGGAAATATAAGTACATAACACTGTTAGCATATCTACAGAAGGTAACTTCAGATTAGTAATATTGTCCACATGAGTTACCATCTCAATTCATACACAAAAAAATTTCAATTTACAACTTTCAATAATGTCAGTTTGTGAATGTTTGATCTTCAGTTTTTTCCACACACTTCCACATAATGCATGTGTAATCTTATTTTGTGTCCTTTAAAAGCAGATTTCTCTTTAGATTTCAGACATAAAAAACAACAAACACAGTAGTAGTAGTATGGTTTTGTAAAAGTGTGCAAAAGTAACACACTGCTGAGAAAATAAATATAAATAAGAAATTATTTATCAACTTAGCTACAATGGAAAAGGCAAACATATAATGTTTAGAATTAATTTTTAATGTAAAATTAACTGTAAACATTTGCATGCTTGCCATCACATTAAAGGTTCATTTAAACTGATAATAAATTTGGTAACATGGATAATGCATCCAATTGCCTGAAAAACTGTAAAATGCCTATATATAGCTATGTTAAAGTACTATAGGCTTTTTATTCTTTAGCCCTTTGATAACTATCCCTAGAGTATCTATTTCCTGCTTTAAATAAAATTTCAGTCATCTCTGTAACTCTTCTTAGTCCTAATTGTCTTCCATAACTTGCATGAGGAACTTCATAAAAACCCTTACTTGATGTGCTGCTTTTTCAGCACCGCTCTGTTTTAAGTTTGTACCTCACCACAGTAAATTCATAATGGAGGATTCCACCTCCAGGAAGGCAGACTGCTTACCAAAGGGCAACGTATCACTGATTTGTTCCACATCTGAGTACAGATCTCCCCACAACAACCAGCACAGAAGAAAGTTCTCACCTTATTAGCTTAAATACATAGGACTTTTTCAGAATGTGATCTCCTAATTGCTTTTAATAGCACAGCTTAAATTTCCATGGAAAAGATGCAATTTTGTCCTCTGAGGAGATTTTAGAAATAAAAGATAAGTTGCAAATATATGGCAGTGTGTTACACCTACAATTTCTGATACAAAACTATTTTGCATTGCTTTGTGAGACAGAAATTAAGAGTGCTTTCAGGTCAGAAGACTAAAAGAAAACAATAATAAATATATACTTTAACTGGGGATATGGGCTCAGGGTTAGAGAAGTAGTTCTTGATCTACTGAGTCTCTTTACTTTGATGATCTCTTCCGAATCACTTCTTTCAGCATCATTCATCTGTCAGCCTAATGTTGTCTATGGCAGTAGCTCTTCTCCAAAATAAGAGAACCCTTTAAATTCTTCTTGATTGATTTGTTTTATAATTGTCTCATCCACTAGCGTTAATACTGGTTCTTCTCGTGTAAAGTCTTGATCAAAGTTATTTACATCCCTTTTGGTTTTCTGAGAAGAAAAACAGAAATAAGGTGAATGACAGCACAGTAAAATAAAAGGTACTCTCCCTCTTCTCCATCCCCCCTGAAAGGTTGAATTTTCTGGAATGGTTAAAATAAAAGAGGAGCTACTTCACACAAAGAATAACAGACATATGAAAGAAGCTACAGGAGCAAATACTATAAATGAGTTCAGGAGAGGCCACAGAAGCAGTACTATAAATGAGTTCCCAGAGACTCACAGGTCTCTGACAGGCAAAGGAATAGCAGTATGATGATAAAGCAGGAAGCTGAGATTAGGACTAGTTTACAAATAGTTTTGTCGTAGTAGGTGATACGGCTGTTTCCTCTTAGATTTGAACATAACGGTACCCCCTCTCAGAGGCACAGAGTGAACTGATTTGATTTCCCCACAATATAGCCTACTGTTTCAACTCTAAGTTAACTCTTTCTTTATATCTGGCTATACTCAGCTTTGAGTGCACCTAAATCCTATTGATTAAAAACAATCGTACTTCCAGTAGAACTTTGAATCCCAAACCCTTCTGAAACAACAACCAAAGGTGTTTGCTTAAATTTAACAGTCTAGCATGTCTTAAAATATGTCTTCAAGACCAAAGAAGGAAATAGAGGTTTTTACTTCCTCAGATTTATAAACAATTCCATGTCTTTTTGGCAGCATAAATGTAAATCTCACAATTTATTAACAGGACAAGTATGGAGCAATTTAAGACTGCAAGGATATACCTGCAAGCCTTTAGCTAACCAATCGATGGAATGAGATTAAATAAACCACAGGGAACAAAAGGGAGTAGATTAAACCACCTAAGACAAAAAGTGCTTCTTTTCAAGAGAAAGATTTATTTGAGAAACCCTCCTTAGCAACTTAGGTACTTTCTTCCTGAAGTGATGACTATATGGCAAGAATTCATCTGGTAAGACGAAACAGGTCTGGCCACATTTCTGCTACTATTGGTATTTTAATGTACTTGCACTGTGAACACTCCATGGGCCAATAGCATGAACCAAAATATAGTTACAGCATGAGGGTTCAGGATGAAGGTATGAAGGGCTGTGGCTGTCTCCTAGTAGACAAGCTAAGAAAATAAAGATTTGCAAGATAAGAAGATATGAAGGAAACAGAGTGCAGCTATTATGCAACTTTGAACATTTTAAAAAATCATGAAGAAAAAATGAAAAATCTTTAGATTGGTTGGCAAATGCATCATTAAAAATGCAGTAATTAAATGGACAGGATTATGTTTATTTAGCCTGCACCTCCTGAGTATTTAGGATATGTTATTTTTAATTTTTCAAATTTTATTCCAGGTAAGACTTCTCAATTTCAGATGACTGAAGAAACTAAGGTTATTAGGAAAAAAAATGTGCAGAAACTACAGCTGTCTACCCCAACACCCAGAAATTCGACTAGGTTTCGAATGTTACCTTTTAAATTCTCTAGAGTCCCCAAACATCCTGCTTTCGTATGCATCAGTGCTACAGGAGAGCACTGGCACAGAAGTTACCCTTGTCTCCCAACAATAGCTGCCAAATTCCACACTGCAGAGACTGGTCTCCCTCTGACAAAGCGCAGCAGCAGCACTGCCATGGCACTTTTAATGACTAAAAATAACATGACTCTATTTCTAAATCTCATCTGAAAGATGGCATCCCCACCAGTACGTTATCATTGATAGTGAGAAGGAACAGCAAACTCACTACCTCTTGTGCAGGAAACGTCTGTTGCTTGATCTTTTATTCTTTTCCAGCAACGTGACAGCTTCACAGCTCTCGCATCTTAGCACTGACCTAGAGTGACCTGCTTATCCTGGGAGACATGATGGACCTGCTTCATGTGGCTGATACAATCTGGTTAGATATAACACTTATGATACAGAACTAGAATGCCTTGAATTAATAAATATTAAAATGACCTACTACCCATCAACGATGACAATTTTTAAGTCAAAGTCACACTTTATACTGTTCAAAAATTACCACTTCTGTTGAAAGAGCTAAAGATACTGAAAAATTTAACAGGCTATCTCTTCATAAAATAGCATTTAATCAGCTTTTCTAGTTGGCCTGTACAACTTCACCCATAGGAATATTTAGTCAAAATGCTGTTTTTCTTAAATGTCTTCATAAAATTTCTAAAATATGCAAAGGAACTTCATATGCTATTATTAAGCACAGATTTAACTGTGGTTTTCTGAACTGGTTTAATTTTCACTGCCATTTCAATAAAAAACTATTTTTCTGCCTGGAGTAACCACATCCAGCTTTAAAAATCCTTTAAAACACTGTTAATAAACCTTCCAGTGTCAAGGATTACCAACCTTGTTTATTAATGATTCCTAAATGACATTATATGAATTGCAAGAGTGAGAAATTCAAGTTGATGTTCTTATCACTGAAAACACATTAAGAAATTTAGAACCTGCCGTTCCTTCCCACTAACCACATGAATCAAATGTGAATCCCAGGAGCCTCTGGTGCTGAAAAGCAAGTGAAATCCTTGCAAGAAGGCACCTGACAGAGGGTGTTCCAAACCAGGGAATTCAGCAAAGCTTGGGCACCTCATCAGCTGTGTCATGAGGCCAAGAGGTTCAGTGGACTCTCTTCTGCCTAACAAGAATTACATTAATTCTCCAGCATGAAGGCATTGAGGCATGTGTCTCTACTCCATTATTTATTTTCATTTAATTTACAGAAAATCACCAAAATCACCAAGTCTGTTGTGAGCTCCATTAACTTGGGCTGGAATTGTCCAGCGGTTTCAAAGGCTACTCAGAAGAAGTGAAAGAAAAATGGAGGTAGTGGCTAGAAAATAACTCTGCCACAAAAGCCTAAGTTTGTGTTTTAGTCTGTATTTTAGTATAAATTCACAATATGCCAATTGAATATAATTGTAGGAATCCTCTTTAAAAAGATTTCTGTTTAGTTTAGTAGAATAAGGAACTTATTCAGAACAGACAGCCAATGCAAGGAAGTGAGGTCAGAAATGATCATTACAACAATGAACCAATATGTTAAAAGAAAAAATTATTGTGCTGTATTTTTCAGCAAGTGGATCTTTTGACACAAAATATATACCACAATCATTCATTATTTTCACAGAAATGCAGATGCACATTGTCTTTTCTATATCACTGAATGAAACATCTTTAACTTTACTCCCCTACAATTTTCTATCAGTAGCAGCGTATAATGCCTCTTCATGTATTTTCAAACCCACAGTGAAATCCTGGAGTTTGTTATTAGTTTGTGGAGCATCACCAGAGTACCCTTCCAGTGCAGTGCTTGGCTGTGTCAGCAGCACATCAAACACGCAATAGGCACATTGAATCTGGGGAGGAAGCTGCTGTACCCTTCAGTGTGCGGCTACAGGAGCGTGGGACAGCAGAGCAGCAGGAACAGGACATGCAGCAAGAGTCACACTTTCTGATATGAATTACATGGTATCATTTAATTTTATTGAGAATTTTGCTTTGGTAAAAAATTAATGATGCCCATGTTGGATGCAGTATAATCAAGAAGAAATTATTTGATCAGGATAATTAGATGTTTACCTTTTCAGAATATTTTGTTAAAGACAAATGGAAGCTCAAGATACAAACCAAACAGGTTTGAAGCACATGGTTATGCGGCTAACCTCACATATCACTGTTTTCTCATTCACGTCTCTTTATTATAATAATAAAAAAGGCAGTGCAGGCAGAAATCACTGTGCACCAATGACTGAATCTCTTTTCAAAAAGGCGTAGTGGTTTTTAAAAAGTTGAGACCAACTGTAGTGAGCACTCACTTCTGCTCATAACTCATTCTGTATGTACAGAAATTCAGTATGAGTACTGTGAAAGAAATGAGCTGAGAAGCAGAGCACTTTGGATCTGTCTTTCTGTTTGCCAGGATCATTTATTATTGTCTTACTTGTGATGCCACTTCACAGTGTTTGCACACCCAGAGAATCTGTATCAATATTAGAAGCATATCCTAGAATATCTTATATCAGAATATATGAAATGTATTATCAGAATAACTTTAACAGTTATTACATTTTTTTCAGCATGTTAATTGCTGTATCCACATATGGAAGATTTAAAATAGACCAGACATGAACTGCGGTATTTTCTGCTGAAGGTTAGGATGATAAAAGGAGTTTGAGTCCAAACAGCTTTTACAAGTATACCAACAATTATTACTTCCAAGACGATGGTGAAATTTTGTGCTCCTAGATTTCTATTTCATTAGATGTAAACGACACCAAATTAAGGGTAAGAAGTAGAAAAAAACCCCCATACAGTAAAGATGCTAATAGATAGTGAAACAATATTTGAAAAGCATGCCAATCTATGCCATCCACAATTTAATCTGTTCTTGAAGTACACAGATATTTAACGAACACCAAGCTAATTCAAAAAACTATTAATTTTAAAAGGGATCATTTGTGATCCAGTAAATTGAAATTACCTTCATGCTGAAACAATACGTATCTTCCCTAGGAATGTGAAATGGGTCAAGTAGGAAGGAGGAATAACCTGAACAGTTAGGAGGTACAAATATTTAATGACTACATGGCAAGGATGCCAGCCTCAATATTTCACTTCTGCATAGCCTTTATCCTATCCTACACCCAAAACCTGCCACAACAAAACAAACAGCTAGGCAAACAAAGTCAAAGCTCTGCAGGTTCAGTGACAACCACCCTGTGTTCACAGTCTGGGCAATGAACCTCACCCAGATGAAGTCGCTGTAAAGCCACTGTCCCCTGTGGCCATATTTGGGTATGGTTTTAGCTTGAACAAGTACACAGCACTAAATCTGTAAGCACCAAACCTGTTTTGTTCATAGTTGGCTTGCTAAAGCACAACAGTTGTCTCTCTATAAAACAACCATTGAGACAGAATTCACAGGAGCTGTAGGGGAGGTCAGCACAACAGCTTCCCACCTGTGGTTAGTTCTTTACCCTCAAGATCCATCTTGTCCATCTTGCTTCTGTTAGTACTTAACCATGAAATGACCACTGCACAAAAGTTATGCCATGGTAGAATATATACATTTTTTTAGAATGGAAAAAAATGGCAGGGGAAAAGTGCCAATTTCTGAATTTCTACACTGTATTTTCCTCTTATGGTTGGCTTCTTTGAGGATTTAACTACATGGGAAACAACTTTATATTTCTTCTTGGAGCGTGGAGGCAATAAGAGAAGAGAAAGTAATGGAACAATCATATGAAAATACTATTCACCTGCACAATGCAATTCCTATTGCAAATTTGATGACCCACTCTGCAGTTCAGATTTCATATGTTTGCCTCTATGATTCACATTATATTGGCAAGCTTCCACTGGTATTCTCAACTGCTCTAAGGTCAGGATCACCAGTGTCAACTCCCCTTTTATAGCATGGTATGCATCCAAGATTAGTCCATGGTTGCATGGTGAAATTGCGTATTAGCTATTGTTATTAAAGCAGAGTTACAGCACTTGGGCTGGTTCATCTGAGACATGCTAAACCACATACTGGTGGGTCCTCTAATATATGTGTAGAAGCCTTTCTGTCTTCCTGATCACCAACACTTTAGCAGAAAGGAAATATTATACCCAGAAAATAGAGCTGACTTGCAAACAAGAAAAAGAGAAAACAGTGAAGCAGGAGAGATGGTAGGTCTAGGGCACATGCCCACAGAATTCCAGTGGCTTCCTAAAGACATCCCATAAATGGCTGAAAAATTACCCAAAAGCAGAAAGTCTAGCAGTGCACAAAGATGTCTGACCAGATTTAATCTGTAAAAGATTGATAGATTTACTTTGTTTTCCATACTTTAAGTAATCACAAAGAAAATGAATAAATTAAGGAGAGTCTAACAATGAATAGATGAGTTTTTTATTCTGTCTGGTGTCATCTATCCTACTTAACTACAGAAAACCACATTATTAAAACCTTCCTGAATGTGTTAGGAAATTATAAATCCATAGCAATATCTTCTGAGCCCTTCCTGTATTGATAAGATATGGACATGTGTATTGTGAAGCTGGATGCAAAGAAACCCCAGAGCATGGAAGGTAATGGCAAGCATGTACAGCAGCAGCATCATTCCAAGACTCAGATTCATACTAGAATGGTTTGCACTATAGGCTGTAGAGCAGAAATGCTAGTTTTTAGCAAGACTGACTTCTTCAGAACATTTCAGGAAACTCATGCTCTTTGATGATGACCTTTAGCTTGTTAAGAATAAAGTTTTTAGTTCGACACGGATGATGCATGTGACAAGCTTTCATACAGTGAAATGGCATTGCAGGTCTCGCCTTATACAAATGGAGAAAGCCACACAGTGATGGTTTATTTCTAAGACTATGGAAATGTTGGAGATCATATTTTGAAGTCTTTGCAAGACAGATTAAAATAAAGATGTGTGGCTTTTTACAAAGTAGGTGAAGGTATTGTCTTTTCTTTAAAAAAAACCCCACACTAATGCATGTACTCATACAAACTGTAAACTGAAAAAAAGACAGACATCACAAATTGTGCATGAATACCTACTACTTCTGCATCTCAATATATCTCCTTTCCACCTTTCCTCCAGACACTGGAACTGCTTTATTTGAACACAGTTTTGTTAAAAAGGCACAGTAAGGCAGCAGAGTTTGCAGTGGCACAGGTTTTCATTCTTGGTTCTGCCACTGATCTGCTTTCACCTTGAGTAATTTTCTCCAAACCACGCATCTAATTTTCTTCCCATTTTTGTCACAATACATGGATTGTGATCCCCCTATCTACAATAAACTAGGCTCTCTTGATTTTCTCTCATTTACATGGCTTTTTGCACAGCGGGAACCTCATCTTGCTGGGAACTCGGGCTGCTATTGTGGATTTGAGGGTAGAAATTAAATTTCACTTTCTTCTTGTTCTTGTCAGATATAAACACAATCCTTCAGAAAGTCATGGGTAGTTATGTCTTCAACTCTTTCTTTTTCATACTCCATAACTAAGCAAAAGGAATAATTGTTCTGTAGATCCCTTGCAAACATGAATATGGTGAACAATTCAAGGAACAAGATCTGTGTTTACGGTTCTTCATAAATATCTAGACTGAGTGCTACTCTCATCTCACATTATTTAAGCATATGACTCCTGGAGCATTCTGTTGAGAGGACCAATACAATTTTTGTGCCTCCACAGTAACAAAATCCTTTGTAATGGCAGAGCAGCATAACAAGAAAGCAGGAGTTAACGAAATGCTATGGTTTCTAACCATTTAAAGACACTTTTCCTATCCTACTACAGAAAAGAAGTACCTACCCATCAGCTGTTTCAGACCACCATCTCCACATATGGCATACATGAAAGGAATTAAGTTTTGCACTAGTATGCTGAGCTGTGAGCACATATGCTGACAAATTTTTGGTGTCCGTTTTGGATGAACAACCTAGGAAGACACGGTTAACTTTATGCCCCTATTAGTATGGTATACTGCTAATAGAAAAAAAATCTACATTAGAAATGAACCCAAATCCAGAGCTCTTCTTCTACTGTATGGTCACTGGACTCTAGCTGTGAATGGGACAAGTCATGACTGCCAGCCTTTAACAAATTTTTGCTTTTTCATACTCCATAACTAAGCAAAAGGAATAATTGTTCTGTAGATCCCTTGCAAACATGAATATGGTGAACAATTTAAGGAACAAGATCTGTGTTTATGGTTCTTCATAAATATCTAGACTGAGTGCTACTCTCATCCCACATTATTTAAGCATATGACTCCTGGAGCATTCTGCACAATTTTTGTGCCTCCACAGTAACAAAATCCTTTGTAATGGCAGAGCAGCATAACAAGAAAGCAGGAGTTAATGAAATGCTATGGTTTCTAACCATTTAAAGACACTTTTCCTATCCTACTACAGAAAAGAAGTACCTACCCATCAGCTGTTTCAGACCACCATCTCCACATATGGCATACATGAAAGGAATTAAGTTTTGCACTAGTATGCTGAGCTGTGAGCACATATGCTGACAAATTTTTGGTGTCCGTTTTGGATGAACAACCTAGGAAGACACGGTTAACTTTATGCCCCTATTAGTATGGTATACTGCTAATAGAAAAAAAATCTACATTAGAAATGAACCCAAACCCAGAGCTCTTCTTCTACTGTATGGTCATGGGAGTCTAGCTGTGAATTGGACAAGTCACGACTGCCAGCCTTTAACAAGTTTTTGCTTTTTTTCTGATAAATTCCTCTCCACTGTCTGATAGACAGTGCTACTGCTTCTTAAATCACTTGGCATTTTGCCACTGGCTTTTAATGACATCAGAAACAGGCCCAACCTAGGACTATTATATATTATTGACATTAATATATAAAGAAAATATTTCTTGTTGAATGTTTCACAATATACTGTAAGTAGCCACGATAAGATGATTACCCGTAACAGTTTAGAATGCTTTCTGAGAAGAGCACCAAAAGCTATTTTCGCTAAAGCAGCCAAAAAGTGAACCAGAATTTGTCTTATTCTGAGGAAGCCTTAAAGGAAAGCAGGAACACTGTGGCTGCTTATCACTCCATCCTGATGGGCACCACTTAATAATGTACTTTTAACAGATGGTTAAATGAATCTAATTATTCAGTATGAAAAGATTTTAGTGCTATAAGATGAGAACTCAACAAAAAACAAGCAAATACTGCTGGATCCCAAGTACAGAAGCAAAGGAATGCAATAAAAGTTGTTTAACTTATAAATATTTGGGAAATTGCAGTGCTGGGAAGTAGCTTTCAAATTTCTGTAGTTCTAGTGTTGTAGTAGTCACAGTTAAAAACAGATGCTGAAGACACTGAAGTGAATAACTCCCCACCCCCAAAAAAAGACTAACTGGATGAGCAGATTCTTGGAAAACAGAACCTTGTTTATCCAAACAAACAGCACTGAAATCCCTTAAAAATACCCACTGATTTACTCTTGATTCCTCTAAGTTGCAATACAAGCTGCACGTAAGCTCCTTGAAAGGTATATACTTACACTCCAAGCAAATTCAGTGGTTGTATGAAGTGCCAAGCTAGTTGAAGCTTTGGAAACCAAGGACCTTTACTTTGTTGAGGGAAGAGGTAGAAGTCTTACAGACTTCTCTGCCCTGCCCAGCCATGTGCTAGACCAATTGGTATGAGCTATGTTGCAGGCAGTTATGATACTGTTCACAACCATCTACTGCAAGCTAAACTGAGGTCTTGAACTTCATTGTCTGCCAATAGTCAATGCTTCTCAATCAGCAGTGACATGGCTAACACTTGAACCAGATGCAGAACAGTGTATCTGTTTGGAACTGACTGACATCATTCATGACACCTTGTGGCAGGGCAGCATGCAAAAAAAATCAGTGTTGGACTTCGATTTTTATGGCTGTAATAAAAAGAGTAAGTCCCAGAAGTCCACATCAAATTTTCTCTAGTTTTTCTAAAGGATTTTTGTTAATCATTCTGACACATATAGATTCTTCCCTGTTTCTAAACCTTTTTTTGCACACTAGTACTAATCACTGTTGTCACTCATAGAAGCCCACTGTTTCCCTATGCCTGAAATGCCTGCAGCAAGTGAGGAATACATAAAGTGCTATGTTTAACAATGGTACATGAGGGTCTCAGGCCTTGAGATCACTCCCCAGTGTTTCGCCTAAGCAGTAACACTTCATGCAAAAGCATGCAGTATAGCCCCTTGCGTGCCCATCTGCTAAATGCTCATTGCCATGCACTGATGACTGAATGGAAATATATTATGAAACTGAAGGGACACCTCAAGGTTATTAGGCCTAAAAACGGACCTACCTTGACATTTTCCCCATATTGAAGGCCTTACCTTAAAGAGGGACATTCACACTGAAGCAAACTTGAAAAGAGAGAACATTTATACAAAAAGAAATTTACTTGGCCTGTAATTTCCCAAGTTCCTTTTGGTGTTACTGAATGATACTGCATTTTACAGGGCTTCTTCCCCACAGCATAAAGGCAAAGTCATAATTCTGCACGTATGATGATACAATCCACTGTCACCAAAAAATAGACGCGTGCCAAAAACCCCCACAAAAGCACTATCAGGACTTCCCAATACCAGGTTAAAAATCCCTTGTTAAAAAGTAAAAAAATCTTTGCCTATTAGCAGTCATGTATGAAAACCAGTTTGAGTTTATAAAACCTACGTTTCAGGCTAATATATTGGAAAGTTTTCTCCAGAAACGTGGTCCCTCTTTAAGGATTCCAGCCATATTTCACAGTAAGCAGATGGTTGCTGCAGCAATTAAACACACACCTCTCTAACTGAACACATTTTCAGGAGCTGTTCAGTGAGGCACCTACCCATTAGGTAGGTGTGGCTTCTGCCTGTTTGACTGTGTAAACAGGCTAGCTGCACACTCCATGGGTGCTGATTTGTATTTGCTATTTATTACCCATTTTCCAAACACTGTGGACATCCAACTTGTCATAACTCATCGACAAAGGGCTGCCGAAATTTTGCCAGTTTTTCACTAATTTAGGGGAGGGGAAAAATTCCCAGTACTCGCTGACTCCAGTTGTAACCCATACTTGTTAGCTAGGACTAGAATTTCATATTTGGAAATGATTTTATTTCAAACCTTTGCTGCAGCGCAAAACTGAATGAGAACACATTGCTGGCATCCTTAAGTCAAGACTTAATAAGGAAGTGCACAAGGAAACCCCAAAAAGACAATGTGGCTCAGATAGTGATAACTAAGGGGGGGGGAACTTTGATAGTGGTTTATCATTATCTTAGAGTTACTGGAGCTGAGAGAAAAGTGCAAATTACTACAGGAAATTTGATACTGAAGATCAAGATTAAATCTGCTAACACTGAAGTCTAGTACAGTACAGAACACTCTTCCAAGGGAAGTACTACATGTTCAGTTAATTTAAAAGCCAGTCTGATTTAGAGCATTTTGCTTTTAATGCTTCTCAGTCACATTTCTTCACTGTCACACAATGTTGCATTAAGCATCCTGAGACTACCACACAGTGGAAAGTGAAGCATGAAAAGGTTAGATGATGAACATTGGAGTACACCATGAGTTTCTAGAAAATGTGGTAGAAGAACCTATGTATCTTGCAATTCTTGGTTCTCTGGGTTTAACTGCTAGATCAACCCTCTAACCCTGAGAAGTCAGAACTGAAGAAGGGGCATACAAATACTCAGAAAACATTATCCATGTTTGGTAGGAATGGGAGAGCTGCAAAATGAAAGGAATCACATTAGATGAACTAAATCAGCAAGCAGCAGCTGCTGTCACTCCATACTGCAAGATACAATTCTGCAATAGACTATCTTGTTCATTTTGTTTCTAATGCTCTTGAAGAAAGAGAGCTTTTAAAATGGAAAACTGAGAAGTTTTGAATCCACAGAGAAAATTTAAAAAAGTATTGTTCTGTGGAAGTTGTACATTCTCAGTAAATCATTGTAATGTGATTTTGTTAAATTCATCTTCATAAAGCCGCAGTATGAATGGATTGCCACAGGCACAGATAAAGCCATTAGCAATGAAACTCCAACTTAATTGCTCAAAATAAATACATATGGCAAACATCTGTTTTATGGGGTTTGTATTGCCCTCTGGCTCAGAGTTCTTCAGCCTTTTCATGCTGAGGACGTCTTAGTCAAACTCTCAAATTACCCCAAGTCTGACATATACCACAGTGTGGATGAAAAAGACAAGTATGTCTGTGTGCAGGCACATGTTTCAAGGGCTGACAAGAGAAAACTCAGCTTGAAAGGGCAGGACGGTGTCCATGGTGAGACTGTCCTTGCAGCACAGTGTGCAAGAGCTCCCTCTGGTTTCACAGCTCCTCGCAGTGCACTTTGACCAACAGGGTAAATATGAGTTATATTATTGTCCTGGTCTAATTCTACAAGAAAAACAAGAAGAAATTTATACCACTATGAGGCTACCACTGACTTCAGCCAAACCAGCAACAAATTGTGGGTAGTGATGTTCCTCCATCCCTAGCAAGTGGGTCTGGGATACCGTCTATCCTTATGTCACTTATGCACGCCTCTGAGCTTTACTGGCTGATGTTAGCGGCATGCTAGTGGGCCACAAGTTCAGTCTAAAAAGCCTGCAGCTGGCCAGCTGTGCTTTCAGAAATAGTACAAAGAATTTCTTGCAGGAAATCTAATAATATATGGAGAAGATGGAGGAGAAAGTAAAATACTACAGAATATACCTTTGCTTCACCATTTCAAAATTAGCTTTGCCAGTAACTAACAAATTGGGACAACAGAAATTTCAGCAATATGCATTCAAGGTGAAGCAGCAATCTGTTTCAATCGCTGTTTTTAAGGTATATCGTTTGGTATGGGAAAGACAGAATCATCCCACCATGTCACTAAGCAAGATCTACCAGACTTAACACCACATCAATGACTTTCATAAGAAATTAACCTACTGCACCCTGGTTTTCATTTGTATTATGGCAAATGCACTTTGAAAATGGAAATAACCAATTCAGCCAAGAGCATAACCATGGAAACAAAGAATGGCAGAGAGCAGAGAATCATTGATTACTAAATCATGGCCTTTGTGATTTTTGGGCAGCAAATTATGTTGCAAACCATAGCCTCGTATTACGGCTACTGATAAGGGAAATTTTGTTCTCCAAAGGGAATAAAATTCCAGGAATAATAGAGAAGGCAAAATATCTCAACATAGGGATAAAATACCTCAGAAAGATTTATCTCTCACAGTGGTTGCTGTGGAGAAGAGATATCTGTCCGCAAGATATCTGTCTGCACTAAAACTGTACTTAATTCTTGCAGATGCAATTACCTATTCATGTCTGCATTCATCTTGTCTGCATATTCATCTGCAGTAGGGAATAATATTATTCAGAAAATTTCAAGACAGCCCGTGAAACTCTATGAAGTAGGTTTTAAGAACAGAGGAAACAATCTTCAAGAGACATTGTCAAGGTCACTGAAACTTAGATGTAACAAATATTTTCTTCACAGCTGTTCAAAAGAATGCTTGATTTCTAATGCACATGCCCCAGAGCTATTACTTTTTCTATAGCAGCTATTACTTTTTCTATATTTTAATAATAGCTCTACATGGGACAAAGCCTCAGTACAGTAAACTGTAGTATATAGATTAAAAATTAATTTTACTACTGAAAAAGCTGAGAATTCTGGATTTATGGAAGGAAGGGCTAGTAGGTAATGCACATCACAGGACTAGGTCCCAGTTCCTTTTCACCCCTTCATATTCTCTGTTCCAAATCATTAAGTTGGAGAAGCAGATAAGGAACCTTCACAACAGGTTTCAGGGCCACCAAGTCTTCCATTGTCTCTACCTAGCACAATCTGGTGTGGCATTCCTGCAGCAAGATTTTCAGGGACCTTTTGGACTTCACTAAATTTCATTCCAATGCTGAAATCAGTTAGGAGAGAAATTTCAACTTCCAAAACCTCATCAGAATAATCAAATCATGTACAAACTACAAAGACATTAATAGTGTATTTCTGGTATAACGTTTGCACACATTCATAGCATGAATGAGATTTAAAAAAAAATAAAGTAACTAAAAAGTCTGACTAATAAATAGCCATGCAGTGTTTCTTCCAAGTCCAGTTGAAAAATTTAGACTTGAGGCTAGTATTGCTGAAGAGACATACCTGAACTATGGAGAAGTACAGACCTTAGAGTAGGATGTAATATAGCTCCTCAGAAAATCTATTACAGCAGAGAAAGGATAAAAAGTAACAGAAAGGAAGACTGATATGCTAACCATGGGACTCGTGGTTTTGGGATCAGCAGAGAAGTGAGGCAGAACCGAAACAAGGTTTGCTTCCACACTAGGACCTCTGTGACCTCCCTTGGCAGATTATTCCATCTTCTAATGGGACCTCAGCATTTGATCTTCTTCCCTATTGACTTATTTGTTTAGTGACAGCATTTAATATTGCCCAGAGCTCATTTGAACAGACCTTATGTTTTGTTTTGTTTTTTAAAAGAGTGTGTATGATAGAGTAATGATAAAATTTCCCCCCTTAGTCATCTTAATAGTTGGTCAGAAAATAGATTAATATCTGTGTAAATAGATACATTCTCGCATGAGTCAAATTTTGTATGTGCATGCAAAATTCAATTTGAATGCACAAAGGGTTACTTATGCTATGGAACAGTTATGCTTGTTAATTTGAATTATTCAATCTCAATGATACACCCATAACTGAATTTAGTGAGGCACTCTCTAGATTTTACAGTAGACTTAATTTCATTAGTGTTCACCTTCTTCCCTCTTTCCTGTATTTTTCAAGGTGAGTGTAATCTCTTCTAGCTTGGTAACTATCCAATACCACATTTTCAGCATTTGAAATCTACCACCCGAGATTCATTTACCATTTCTGAAGTTGCAAAATTAATGATAACATTTATTTGTGGGAAGTTTCTCTCCAGCCTAGACTTATATCACACTTAACTTTAAAACTAATAAACTGTTCAAATTTAAGAGGACAATTAAAAATTTCAGCATGATCTTGCTGAAAGATTTATAAACAACAACAAAATCCAAACAATTGCAAAATTTATAGAGCTGGTATAAAGCAACTGACAGATCATAAACATAATGTAAATGTATAAGGTACTGCCTTTCTAAATGTAGAAGTTATCAGTAAAAGTTGATAGAACCAAGTCACTGGAGAAGATATCTTAAAGAAAGCAGACTGTGTTCATGGAAATAATAGGGATGTACAGACTGCATATAATCTGAATTCAGCACCATAAAAAAGAGTTCAGAAACAAATGGGTATACAGACTTACTAGACTGCAGGAATCAAGTATCATAGAATAAAGTAAGCTGGCATATACAGTATGGAAAGAAGTAATATGAAAACCTGACATTACAGAAGCAGCCTGAAGAAAAATGAGAAAAGACGTAAATAAAGATGTATAAAATCATCTTAACAGTTATTAAAGAGTAAGGAGCTGTCTTGAAAATTATACAAAGGACTACTCTGAAATGAACTGAAATCACTACTAAAACTGAAATATCCACTAAAACACCATTAAAGGAAGCAGAAAAGGAGAAAAGGAACAAAACAACAGGAATGAACAGAATAGGAATGGCTTTATAATATAACAGCAGTGAAATAATTACCAGAAAGAGAAAGACACTGCACTGAGAAGGTAGAAGGTATTTATATCAGCAATGAATAAAAATATCTGATATACTAAATCCCCCCTGACTTATAAGAACTGTCACAACAGGAATACATACAAAAATAATAAAGGCCTCATAAAAATACCCATTGTCGAAGGGCCTGTGCATATCGCTCATGAAAGGAAAACAGCCAATAAACAGACTAAATGTGAGGAATCTGGGACTCATCAGATACAGGCGTAATGTCAAAATTATTTTGGAATTGTGCATTCTGACTTAATAATTGTATTACCAAAATGCTGATGAATACTGAGCAAAGCAACAGAAATTACTCTGGGATGAAAGGCCAAATTCTTGTGAAAATGGAAAAAGAGCTACATGCACACAACTCAGCAAAACATGCTGCGAAACCCAACTGGAAAGCAGCTAGCTACAGTATTAAAAGGGCTTCAAATATATACTAACGGAGCTAATTTGGGGTTGACATTTCCTGTAGCAGTGCAGAGATCTGTAAGTCAGCTCCGGTACTCAGAGCAACCTGGCCACACTTCTAGAGCTGAGCTGGACAGCTGGGTAAGGAAGCCAGCATGCCCAGCTGGCTGGACCCTTTCCAGGAGATGGACTGGCACAGGCATGACTCTGCCTGTAGCTTACACATTACGAGGTTTCCATTCTCCAATAAATAATATATTAAGAAAAACGTCCCCGTATGATAACATTATATGATATTATTACTCCCAGGAATACATTCAAAAGGGCTAACTTACACCTACAGTTGTCAACCCCTGTGGGTTCTTTCTAAATAGCTACAGAGAGAGTGGACTCAGAAGAGCTAACTCAGGATCTTGATGGGCAGTCCTGCTGTAAAGGGTCCAGGTTGTGACACCTGCTTTCATTGCCTACACAAGGAACTTGAGAAAATGTATCTAACTGAACTAGATGTAAATGCATTAAATATAACATAAAGCAATTTTGCATTGACGGGAGACTTTTTCACCTCTAGAATTAAGATAGGACTCAGTGTTGAGCCCATTTCTTTTTAACAAGCTTTGTAAACTGTCTAAAGAAAGACACAAATAAATATCTTGATCAAACATTGCAATTAGGAATGTGTCAAGTCAAAAGATACAAAGTAATCTCGAAGGGTTTATCATAAAACTATTCTCTCGCACTCTTCAAGTATTTACTGTACACAGTCTCAGGTGAAAAGCTGACATTTGTTGTAATGTAAGTCATCTAGAGGAGGACAAGAATAAGTAAAGTAAGTTGTTTGGCTTTTGTAGTTTCTGCACGTAGGGCTGCTATCTACATATTTTTGTTACTTTATAATAATAAATACATTATTATTGTCCAGGAAAATGTAAGTACATCAACTTCTTTAATCATAGCGTCTATTTCTTTCCCCCAGGAAGCTGGGTTTTTTAAGTATCTTCAGTTAAAACACTATTAATCAGAAATCCTTTCCTCTGTCATTTGCGACAAAACCTAGTGGCCAGCAGCAATGCAGGACTGCAGCAGAGTTCACACAAAGTACATACTCAACTGAAACAATCTCTTCCAATGAAGGTATCTTTAGGAAAGGACTTAGAACAGGGCCTGAAACCCTCTTGTGGTTTATGTTACAGACCATGAACATCTGCCTGTGCTTTAAATCTACTCCTCACACTTACCTTCACAGAAACAATGACAAGGCAATTTTTTCAGTAGTATTTTTATGTTACTATTTCAGCCCCTAAATGTTGCATCAAGTAATCTCATATCTCAGAAAAGGCAACAACTAAAGCTGTCAAACCAAGTTTTCTCTGAATGTTATGCAAACTATGCTACTTACAATCCGAGGTTTAAAGGGTGGCTTGATTTTCCTTTGTTCTAGAAGAACCCAGTCAATTTCCTTGAAAAATGGATGCTGCTTAATTGCATCTTCCCCGTTTTGTGACGCCACACAGCCAAGTCGTTTGTTTGGGTTTTTTGTCATGAACTGCATGGTGCGGGACAGAGAGAGAGAAAAAGTTAACACATGCATATCAGTGGCTGGAAACCATTTGCAGTTCATTTATGTGTTTCAGTTGCCTAGTTTTTAGAGACAGTCCGCTTTCAGAAGGTTATTTTCTCTGTATGAGCGACAAGGATGCGCCTCCAAATTTCAGAAGTTTCAACCAAACTGGAAGGAACTGACTGGTGACCTCTTCATCTGGCTGGGAGTGCTACAGGAACAGATTCTCTTTCAGCATTTCTGGTTTCAGCTTTGCACATAAATACTAAAGGAACGAAAGGAAATATTAAACCCTCCAGAGACTCTTCTAATCAGATGGTCATGATAGTTTTTATTTTACCTTATTTGCTCTGTCTTTAAAGTTAATATGGGTGAAGGGGAAAAAGGTTTATATATTATGCTTATTGTTGTTTATTTTCTTTGGGTGCATAATCACACACTCCATTCAAGTAGACACATGAAAAGCCATAACCTCCTTACTTGTTCCTAGGATTTTATTCTAATATAAGAACAGCACTTGCAGTTACGGGAATTATAAGCATTCTGTCCATACATTTCAGGAAATACATGGAGCATCAGCAGAAAGCTTCCCTTGAGAAACCCCATGACATAACTTGCACCTTCCCTTTCATCTTCAGTACACTGTTAGTGTCAGCTACTAGAACTAACTGGTCTGTTCTGGTGTGGTCATCTATAAATATCTCACTTTTAAACTCTTACTATTCCTTTCAGCAAAAGCCTGTGCAACTAGTGTAAGACATTGATATCAAATGATGGCATTTGATAATATTAATTGTGATTTTGCTTGGTTATTTCTTCCTTCTTTTACTAGCAATTGCTCTACTTCTTTCCTAATGCACACGTACACAGAATCCTTGCAATTCAAGTAGCAAAGAATGCTATTCTTACACACATTCACACACTCATATTACAGAATTAGCCCAAGTTTGCTATAACATCATATTCAACCATTATTGTAATTTTAAATTAAAAAAAAAGAAGGTACCACATTAAACAAAGAACACATTTAGATACCACACTGTAATATAATCTGTAGATAAAAATTCACAAAGAAAACATCACTATAATGCATAAGCTTGCTTTAGTACTCCAGTTATTAGTTAAGTAGCTACTGAAGTCCTTTAACATAGTTTTAGATAGCTAGATCAACCAACCACAGGAGAATACCATTGCAGTCATATTAATGATATATCATAGATCAGTCAGGCAATTCTCTTCATGTTTTCTGACACACATGTGCCACTCCAAAGGTGATCCTGCTCTCTGGTCCTGTGTTCAACTGCTGCACAAGTTCTTTTGCACATGGACAAGTCATATCTAAACTACAGCCCATATTTTCTATGGGCAGGAGAAACGAAGGTTTTGTAAGGATTACTGTGCTTTGGTGAGGTCTCCTGGAAAACTGCAAAATGCATTCCTACATTCTTCTGCTTTATTTCACCTCCAGGACTGAAGCAGGCAGGCCAGGAACCAGTAGATTCACATTTTGCAGAAACAGAACATGGAAACTACAGGATACACTTTTTTGTACCGTATAATCTGGGTATTACAGATGTAAAATCTGATCCTAGTTTCTGCTATGCTCTATCTTTTTTTTTAAGCCACAGGCAGGGAAAACATCAGAACATGTCATTTTTAAGAAGCCCAGGACATGGAAATACGACAAGACAGTGCAGTTTAGTGTTGTACTTCATAAACATAATGAAACTTGGAAATGGATGAGGGATGAACAAATTTTAAGAATTAATACTTAAAACAAACAAACAAAAATTACTATACACAAATATTATGAAATAATTTCAGACTTCTGAAGCAGACATTTAATTCTATAAATTTCATCCTCTGCGATACATAGTGATTTTTTTTCCATCACCTGCTTCTGAAGAACAAGCTGACATTTATTCCCTGTTTGTCAACATCATCAACAATGATGCAACTGTCAGGGCAAAGGTAGCTGTTAAGTGTACTGTGTTGAGGAGATGGTTGCCAATGGAGCTGATAGACACAGTCATTAAGTGTCGCCTTTTAATTTCCCCATATTAAGGCAAGAAGCTCCTTACATAGAAAGAGTCTTTTAAGATCAGAGTTCCTACAGAATTAAAAGACAACATGTCAAGAGGTTGCTGAGATAGCCGTGCAACTTGAGGCTTAAATCAGGGGTCATCAGGCTCCCAAAAATTTTCTTCTTGAAATAAATGGCATAGCCCAAAACAGAGTGTTGCTTCTGTACCCAGAGGTCTCTGTCATCTGGGTACACAGGGAACACACACTGTAGACACAACCTATCTCCATTACTTGCAAAGAAGCACACAGCTAATTTAAATGAAGAATTGTTTTCCCTACCAGACAGGAAAGAATTTTAAATAGTAATTCCTGTCAATTCACCAAAACAGGAATAATAAGATCTATGGGATTTCATGGGATAAGCAATATGCTGCCTTGTAACACTGCACTGTAAAATTATCCCTCTTAGTTTTGTTGGAAACAACAGGAAAACTGTTTCTTCAGAAAATAAGAAAACATTGTATTTTAATACAAGAGAATGTCTTCATATTAATCTTTCCTTATATGCTGTTTGGAGGAGTGTAAAAATACAGTTTCTAAAGAATAAAACCCATGTCTCAGAGCACAATGTGAGGAAACGAAGTGTTCCAAAGCTAATCCCTTGCTACCATTCAGCAGTAGAATACATAGACGCCTCTTTCTTTCCTCTGTTTTTCCTGTTCTTCATTTAACAGAATATGGAAAAGGATCAGATGATGAACGTAGGTTTCAAGTATGTTTTACACCATAGCTGCATAGGCAGCAGGTTGCTAAATGTAAGGAAATGTTTTCTTTTTATGGTGTAAATTGGCACAGCTCCATTACATTCTATCAATTTGTGCCAATGAAGATACCTAGCCCAATGAGGAATAATGTATTCCTCATTGTAGTAATATATAGTGTAAATCTATTTAATGGATGCAACTCTCTTTTTAAGGTTCATAATGGCATTAAGGATTAACTTCAAACAGAAAGATGTAAAACAAAAATAATGCTACAACTACAGGAAAATACAAGCCACTAGGCCTACTTATCAAAATGCTGACCCAGGAAAACAACCTCATGAAAATTTATAGCAAACGCAGCCTTAAAAGACAGTAGATGGCTTAAAACCCTTGCACTTATATTCACAAAAATACAAAAATTACACCTGCTGCCAAATTCCGTGTCTGCATTTGTACGTGGTTAATGAATAACATGTATAACATCAAAAGTTAGACATCTCACTACTTGCACCATGAAGGAGATAACAGTGAGGCTATGACTGTCAAATCTGTTTCTCCCTTTCCTCTCCAAGACAAACACCTTCTCGTAATAGTTACAATGGCTCTCATACTACACCCTTAATCCAGAATTATTGGTTAACTTTCACCTCTCCAATAAATGTTTTCAAAATTCAGAATAACAGACCGTTCAGTTACTGTAGATTCACTGAAGGAGCCTGTGGATGGTAAAGGAATAGACCTTACAGACTCTGAAAGCAAAACAGTACAGAAAATTCCCTGGACTTCACTAAAAATTCAGATACAGATATGAACATTGACAACAACCCTTTCTCTACAATATGCCAAAATAACTCCTGAACCCAGGATATTGGCCTGAATTCTGCAGCTCATGTCCATACATTTTAACCGCTGAACTGAAAATAAGGTTCTGGGAACAAAAGGGTCTGGGAACAAAAATGGATGCATGAATGTACCATGCCAGCTAATAAAAAGCCATCAGGAACTATCTGGGAGGAGAAGGGAGAATATATATATTAAGGTCAGCTTTAATAAATTCTTCATGTTCTCTCTACAGAGAATGAAGCAAAAAAGATACTCCAGAAAACAATTCAGAGAGGTTAACTTTGACTTCTGCTTTGAATTATCTGCTAGAGCCTTTCTCTTACCTAGGATAAGCCTTGAGATACTTTTATTAAAAGATAAAAATGAGCTTTTCTGCAGAATGTGTTACCTGTCCACTGATATTAAAATCAAAATTCGTTCAACTTTTATATATAATTTCAAAACGTAATCCTGCATGAAGACCTCTGCAGGACTTTACACTACTACAGCTGCCCTATTAACTGAAAGTCTCCCTTACTCCACATGGTGAAAGAAAAATAGATGTAGAATGGTAGAAATTTTCCACTTCCAAAAAAGCAGAAAACTGGAATAAAAAACAAGGGGTTTTTTAAGCCAGAAATCTTCCTCAGGTTTTCAAATTATGGAGACTGGTGTACTGCTTCCATTTAGGTTTGGGTTTTTTTTAATTTTAGGATGATACTAGCACAGAAGAAAAAAAATTATGTCTGTGCCACGTTAATGAAGTAAACCTGACTTTAGATAGATAGTCTAAAAAATGAAGTTGCCCAGTGGCACATTTTGACTGACTAAAAAAACTGTGGTGTTTGGTGACACACATTTCTGTCAAGTCACTGTTTATACTGAAAAACACCAACCGGAGCAGAAACAATCATTCTAGAGTAAGACTGCTTATCAAAGTGTTACGCGAACTATGAAATAGAACATACAGTTGTGAATAAAGGGCTCTCAACTTGAATGATCTCTTGTCTTGATGATAACCGAAGAAGGCAGAGGGACAGGAAATTTTATAACTGGGTTAAATAAAAACATTGTTTCTTTAATAACGTACTGCTGCCCCCACTCTACCAAGCATGCAGCATCTAGAGTGTCAAAGTGATAGCACAGTTCTAGTTGGATGAGTTTTCCCTGAAACATGAATCCACAGCACACAGATTTATACAGTGTACAACTGCGTGGAATACAAACATTCTGTTCCTTTCCCACAAGCAGTGTAATTTATCTCAGACCCCATTATCCTAACAGTGGCACTCTGAACTGTGCTTGAACTCCCAGTGGTGACTGCTCTCAAAAACTTTCATCAAATTCAATTTTAATCAAGGAAAAAATACCCCCCCAAAACAATCCCCTAAAAAACCTGAAAAGGACAATGAAAGAAAGTAATAGAAGACTCACTGCTTTTAAAATGCTGACAGCTTCTTTACTGAGCCAGACCGGATACAAGACATCATCGTGAAGGATGGATTCAAAGAGATCATCTTCATTGTCAGCTTCAAAGGGGGGTTGCCCAGCCATCATTTCATACATGAGAACACCCAGAGCCCACCAGTCTACTGATGGGCCGTATTCTAATTCCTGGAGGATCTAGTAGAGCAAAAGAGGTTGGATTGAATACGCAAGTTAGACAAAACTCCCAACAGCACATTTGCTGTCTCAATATCATAGACTCCTTTCCCCCAGTATCTGATAGAACTAAATCCCACACTGATTTTGGTAACAGCAGGAATGTTTCTTAACCCATGCAATTTGCACTAACACAGCTAAGTGTCAATGCACAGCTATTCTCAGAAGCACTGACTGGGTTTATCAGTCCCCTGAGAAAAAGAGTATGCTTCAGAGCAAAAGAGCTGTATATCCTTCCAAACTGTTTAAAGCAGGTCACGCTATAGGGGAAAAAAGATCACATATACAAAACAGATTGGTGGAAAATGTGAAACATTTCCTTGTCTCTATCTTGAACAAAACAAACTGAACCAGCCTGTAATGCTGCAGTCATCAGAGAGATTTATTCTAGTGCTTTAGGTAGGGCTGAAGGGAGCCAAAAGCGTTTTTGTTCAAGCTCTTTTTACAGCATTAAGACACTGTACAATACATGGCTGCAGGACTCACTTTAATAACCTCAGCTTTCAGAAAAACAGGCTACAACTTTTCATGTAGCATAAGTTCAATCTTGTAGCAAATTTCTTTAGTGAGGAGGAGTAGGTTAGCACGATGAAGTTTTATCGTATTTTACTTGACATTATAGAACCAATGTAGTACAAGGAACAATTCTCGGCCCATTCTGCACTGAAATGAAACTTGTAGCTTGGCTGCAATGTTTTGGCATGCCAGGGGACTGGGGATGGTAGAGTGGGTGACTGTTTAAGGTGAAGCTGACTGCCTTAAAATGGTTAGAATAGCAACACCGCCACAGCTCCTCAAACAACATTAGTGTTACAGTAAGAAGCCTTGCGGTGAATTATGTGAGCTTAGTGTTGGACTAGAGAATCATGATCAATACAAAACCAAATGCAGTCTTAACATAAAAACAAAAATGAGGTTAACATTGGAATGCAGAGGTCTGGATACCAAATGGATTCTTAGTTGGATCAGTACTACATTTTAAAGACATTAATCACAGAAAGTGATACTCTTCAAAGTGTACTTTTCAAGTGTTCTGTGCACTGTTTGGAACTCAGATATTGCAAAACAAAAAGGGAATTGAAATGTACTGCTATGAAGCTTTAAGTAATAATTTTGAAAGAATTTGTCAAAGGACTCAATTAATATACTGAATTAGAAAAGAATTAGCACAGACCCCAAATCATCACATTGTTATTTATGTTCTTTTAATGCCAGAATATTTTCAAACTCCACAAACCACACATTGACGTTATGAAGGCTTCAAGATGATTCACACCTTGCCAGTTTTGCGACCAAAGCTTGACAACCATGAACACTAACAATATAGACTTCAAATTTATTGTGTTTAACAAATAATAAGCTAACACTCTTCCCTGCTGTAAATTTATTACTGATGAAAGACAAACCAATAACACTTTACATTAAATCAGCACACTAAATCTACAGTGGAAAGAGGCACACGTTACTAACTAAACTTAGCAGACAGTCTGTCTAGCAGACTGTACAATATTGATTCATTTTAGGCACTTGGAAATGCATCTCATAATATAAAACAAGCACAATTCTCAGTCATTTCTTCTTTTCAATGAATTCCTTGAAATTACTTTGGATGTTGTTAACCAATATGCAGCATCCATATGAATAGTTCCTACTTTTCTATGCAAGTCTATCACATCCATATGATGAGAAGTACCATAAACATAGTATCTTTCACTGACAGATATTTTAAAAGAAAAAATCATATTCCTACAAAGACCCTAGGCAAAATGACACCAAATGTACAGTCTCTTCTATATGAGCCCTTGTAAGTCTCATGAAAAACTGAAAACTTTTTCATAACTACTGAAGATCGGTGCTAGCAGTACTAAGTTGCATCCAGCACCTTAAAGACCAGTAACTGTCTTCACAATAATCCTGAATCAGAAACGAGCATAAGGACAAAAATATGGTTAGGTTCAGTCAATGAATAACAGAAAAAAAATGCATTGCCACTCCTATGACACACAATACTGCTTGTGACCAGTAGAGTAACCAATTTCTGCAAGATTACCCAGGAAGCAGCACAGTCTAATTTGCATCTTCTACTGTTTTCATCTAGATCTAAAAAGTGCCTGAAAATGCACATGTAACAGTCTGATGGATGATAATGTCTGTAATCTTACTGAAGTTCAAAAATATACCTCTGGAGCTATATAGTCGGGTGTGCCACAGAAGGTTGTGGTGGTCACTCCATTCAGAATCCCTTCTTTGCACATCCCAAAGTCAGCCAGTTTACAGTGGCCTTCTGCATCCAGAAGAATATTGTCCAGTTTCAGGTCCCTGAAATAGAAAGGCCCCAAATTAAATCAACTCTCAAATTTTGACCAGCTGCTCTTGAATTTCATCATATACTGCAGAATATCACAAACAGATGGTTTCACAAATGCCATCGAGAAACTGTTTCACCTATATGCATGAAAAGCTGGTAGCAGTCACTACATAGACCTAGTCAAAGGCAGTAAGGAAGCAAGCAATGACAATCTCAGTCCTGTTCGCTACAAATCTAACATTCCATCTATGTGAAATAGGTCAAGAGCATTTAATGAAGCCATCCTTCACTTTTGCATTAGTACAAAGTAAGGAGTACTAATTTACCCATACTCTACCATATGGATTGAATTGATAGGTACTTTCAGGATTGGATTCTTTTGAATTGTATTCTTAATGTACACTAGCAATTCAAAGTTCAGATTGCAATGAAGTATAAAAAGCAATGCTCTCATCTTTGGGAGCCCTATTTTCTGCAGTTCAAACCTGCTCAAAAAAATCTCACAGGAATATTTTGCATTCATTGTTAAAGAATGTTTCTCAGCAGCTGTCTCCAATCACTTCTTGTCATCTTTGTGTCAAAAATACACAATTCTTCAGTTATTAAATTGGGTGAGGTCAAAAACAGGTTGAGAAAGGGATATCCACCTTTCCTGTCTTGCCGTCTGCATATTTTCTAAATATACCACTGATGTTTACTGCATGTTGCAAAACAATGGATGCTAGGTACCATTTAACTTACCTGCCACTTGCCTTAGACTAAATTGTAAAAGGAACTGGAAAGTCAATGCATAAAAAGAACCCTCACTTGCATGAATAAAGCCCCACAATTAAAAATATTCACATATAAATAATAAAACATACATAAACCAAAGGCAGAAAAAATACTTATATTGCATGGACCATTTTATTTTTATACTTTTGCCTAGGCTTCGCTAAATGAAGGTGTCATACGTATGAGGTACTTAGTGCCTTCTTTGCCTCAGTCTTTAATTGTAAAGAAAGTTGTTCCCTCTGTGTACAAACCCTGGAACTAGAGGAGCAAAACGAGGTTCCCATGGTCCAAGAGGAGGTGGTCAGAGCCTTGCTTGCCCAACTAGACACCCACAAGTCTATGCGGCCAGACGGGATTCACCCTAGGGTACTGAGGGAGCTGGCAGATGTGCTGGCCAAACCCCTTTCCATCATCTTCCAGCAGTCCTGGAAGACTGGGGAAGTTCCACTGGACTGGA
>WAAB01003922.1:0-127221 GCA_013389865.1 Piaya cayana | reverse complement strand
TATGATTCTATGACTCTATGAATGCATACAGAAGTGAGAGACAAAAGTCAAACACGTGTCCTTAGGTGACTGAGGGCACATCTCCTGATCAGAATTTTTTCCCTAGAAGAATTAGCAAAATTTCTCTTAGTGGAATTGATGAGAAAAAAGTCTGTGTAGGCAAGTTCTAAATAAGACAGAGGAATAAAATCCCATGTCATCTTCTGTAAACATATTTCACCAAGAAAGCCTATGAAAGGATATAGGCTTTGTTGAAAAATTGTTTATGTCAACAAATTCCACCTGTATGAGAGATGAAAAGTCCTCACCTTACTCTGAGGATTTTTTTCAGAGCAAAGTCTCACTGTCAGCCCCCACACCTTAGAACCACAGGCAGCAAACCATGGTGGAAGCATTCACAGACACTAAATTATTAAAAAACCCTTCCACGGCTGCATTAAGAGTTTCCATGGATACGTCTTTCTCTTGGCACTTGTTCAAAATATTCAAATCCGCTGCCCATCTGTATTTAACACACATTTCTTAAGTATGCACACTAGACAGCATCAAAATCAGATATTTCTGGGACACAGGGGACATAATGCTCCAGGTCTGCATAATCGCTGTACATCTCCACAGTAAATCAGATATTCCTTGGAAGCACTGGATAGTGTACTCTGTGTGTGTAGAGACTGGCTGTGCTGTGTACATGTTACAAAGCAGTTTCTCTATGTACAAGAAGCCTGACACAGCAAAACAAATTCAAATTTACCTCCCTAGCAATAAATCCACTGTCTCACACGTAAACTGGCTTTACCAGATATGGCTTAATAGCTTAAGTGTATACTGGCTGTAGAAAAGTTCATTGCAACTAATATGCCCAGATTTTGCAATCTCCAGATCAGTTATGTTGCTCTTATAGGTTCTCAGCTGGTCACCCATGTAAGGCCCCTTGGAGCAGACTACATATTTTATCATTCCCTCCTTTTTATGAGTTAACAAACAATCCAAGATTCAGCTGGCTACAACTTAATCCCCAATATTCAACCATTTAACCCTCAAGCTCCCTGGAAAGTGATTTGCAAGAATTGTCCAACATCATGCAAGGACAAACAGATATTAACAGCTCTGCATCCCTCAAAGAAATCAAATAAACAAAATAAAGCTCTATGCTCAAAAAAACCATGTACCTTCCCAAAACACCTCTTTCAGTGAATTACAAGTATTACGATCAAGAGACTTGCATCAAGACAAGACTATAAAATCATCAAATACAAGAACAGAATACGGCTCTTGGAGATGAGAGAAGGAAATAAGCTTGCACTCTAGCTTTTAACCTTCGAAATACACTATTATCTTGGATGTTTCTAAGCAAAGGAAGAATAAAAAGTGTATTTCAAAAAGTCAAGGTATTTAGCTAAAGAAATCAAAGTATAATAATATTTGATGCAATCAGGGAACCACTTCCAACCACCATCACACCAGACTGTTAGGAAGAACGTCATAATACAAACAATTATGATAGGAACTGATGAAATTCAAGAGGCTGCTCAGAAAATTGGATATACCTCAATTCAGAGTGGTTAAGACAATGAGTAGACTGTTACGTGTTGTCTTAACTATTATCCCAGTGCAGGCAGGTGACACACTGGAGCTCTTAGGACCTAAAATTCTTAAAGTTTTGTTTAATGCCGCTCATGTTCTAGCCATGAAATTGAATGGAGATAATAATCAGCAGCCCAGGAAAACCCTAAGCTAAGGGAAATCTCAACAGTAACAAGACATTAAAAGCAAGGCACCATATAATGGATAAGGACAAGATACTCACCATTGTCTTTATTTTCTTTAAGACTTGTCTAAGACACAAAAATTAGCTATAGAATATTAAGTTGACAGTAGAAAAAGAGAGTGAACCCAGAAAAGAGAAAAACAAGAAGAGTCTAAATATTAAATTCTGACTACATGTAAATACTGACAGTGAAATTTCAAGTCTACCTGTAAAAGCACAAGTGAATATAACTTTATTACCATTTACCATACTATAATCCTACTTGACAGAAGAAAAATATCTGGCACCCATTCATCGAGCCAAAAAAAAAGAAGTGAAGCCTATAAGCCTCTTCAAAGCCCTGTTTGAGACACTGAGGACATCAGCTTAATTACTCACGCAATAGTGGAATTTAATACTAGTAGATTTTTATTACTACAAAGAGCACTGAAGTTTCAAAAGAAATTTGGAAGAGGCTAAACCAACAGCGGCATTACTCCTGTTAAAAGTACAGATAGGAGGTTAAAAGGTAAGCTGGGAGTCTGCCAAAGTGCCAAATTTATGGCTAATCCACATGATTATCAATAGTCCATAAAAGTGCTTGCACTGAAAATCATTTAAATCCATTCTGTCAAATTACCAGTGCCAGATAACAGCCCCCCAGAATACCACAAAAACCCCAAATAAAAATCCCCACCAAATACTCTTAATTGTGCAACTTTATGCCTATCACAGAATCACAGAATCACCAGTTTGGAAAAGACCCACCAGATCATCGAGTCCAACCATTCCTATCAAACACTAAACCATGCCCCTAAGCACTTCATTCACCCATCTTTNAAAAAAAAAAAAAAAAAGTAAACAGTTATCAGTCTCTGCAATGTAAATTAATTATCTGTACAGAACAATCCATTTGGATCCATTCTGCCTTTAATTTGGTTCCTAGTATTAGCGCCAGTCGTGTACCTGTAGATCAGAGCATTACATATAATATAGTGTCAGACAACTCAGTGATTGAATTCTAGTCTGTTGAATTCTTCTTTTTCTCATTTTGCATTCTCTTTGTAGGGACTAAGAAAGTCATCTGTGTCTGACAAAATGAGTTCCTACAACCTGAGTAATTACATGCAATTGCAAACAGCCTAACCAGTTAAGCCAGGAAAATGTCCAGATTGCTTGAATGCAGTAATGCTACATTAAGTTATTTCTCTCCTTTGTTTGTTTGCCAAGATACTTTGTACAGTCAGTTCAGTTGACTTGAGCAGTCAATTGCATAAAATGTTTGGGGTTTTCTTTTAAATATATTTTTTTCTTTCTCAGAAAACATTAAACAGAAATTTAAGTCTGGATTTCTATTTCTGGATACTTGCCAGAATTGCAATCACCTCAGAAGCTGTAATGATTGGCAGGATCTCAAGAAAGAATCAGGATTATAACAGTAAGTTTTATGCAAGTCGGAACAGAAGAGCGGGTAGACTGGAGGTAACCTGAGAGAAAACTTCCACAATGCTCATTCTTTCCTCCACATACCAGTGCCATTAGACACTGACCGCTGTGGCTTCCCAGAAATGCTCAGTGGATGAGGACTTCACAGGACTGGGTTCTTAAAATCTGATTCCCAACAGTAGCCAATGAGAGAACTGCCTTGTATGCATGGTCCTCTGTGCCACACATGTCATTTAGATAACAGATAATCTTCTTGTTGAAAGTAAGCCAGTCAAGATGGGTTTTGACCAGTAGAATCAGAAAGTCTGCCAAACATTACTAACAGCAGCCTTTGAACATGGTACACACTAGTGACTAAATAAATCCATATTTGTAGAACAAGATCAAGTAGCTGAGAAACATGATCACACGCTGGTTTAAGCAATCACTTTACAATGAAATATCTCTGCAGTATCTGCTTTAATTCTAAGTGTTGAATGAGCTAGAAGGAATAAACATTTTTCAGTGTAGGATGGAAAGAAGTATAATAATAATAATTATCTACAAATAATGACGTCAGAAGCAAGCATATTCATTTATAAGGTTAAAGTTCAGTGAAGAACTGTACCTTATTAAACATCTATAGAACATCAAAGAGGAATGTCCTGAGAGCAGTAGAATTCTAAAGTAGCTACTAAACAACCATTTTTTTTGGTTGCTTTTTAACTGCAACAAACCCTTTTAACAGTGTGTTTGAAATCACTGCCATTGCCAATTGTTCCTCTGCATGGGAAAATCACATCCTCTTTGCAGGCTTTAAATAGACAAGTTGTTCACAGAAGAAACCACAAAAGGTAAAAGGGAAACCTCCCCCAACAACATGGAAAACCATCAGAACCATTTTCTACTTACTGCAGCTACTGAAATTCATAATGCTTATTAAATCAGTTAGCAATTTCAATGATTAAGATGATGGTTTTTTCTACTTAATTATGGTAATACTTTGACATTCTCAGAATTACTTTTTAACTTAGTGGTATCCAAATTGCTTTTCAGACAAAGATGCTCTCCTGTGGGAACACGTCTCTCCTGTACCCAGCATAAATTTACTCTTTGTTATAATTTTATGTAATGTGGCGTTTTCAACATAAATTTCGATCACAGGCAGTAAATATCACAGAACTTGGATTACTTGCACCATACCATCTGAAACAGTATATTCTGGAAAACTGATAAATTCACCAAAACTTTTGTCTCGGTTTTTCAAACACATTGGTGTCCTCAAAGTATTGACGACAAATGTGCTAGGTGGCAATCTAAGTAAGATGGAATTGTACTTGAAATTGGTTAAAAGACAAAAAGAAATATTAACAATTATAATGTTCTGATGTTGGTTTCTTTAGTGACTAGCTCTCATCAAATTAATTTCAGTTTCCATACATAAGCTAAGGGACAGATATACTAGGACTATGCTTTACTCTAACTCCTAAGAAAACACAAACTAATAACATATTTTTTCCCATTTGAAGAACTGTTTTGGAAATAGCAAGCCCATCCTTTCTGATGTTGCTGAGCATAAACATGGAATAACAGCAGTGTCACTGGATATCAGGTCCTACCAGTTAATGTGACCTCCCTCATTCATGGAGTGAGAAATATGACATGCATTGGAGTGTTCATGCTTATGAGTGGATTTAAGACAACAGAGCAGCTTTTGTTGCAAAGGAGGGAGTAGGTAGAAACCTGAGCGAGACTAACAGTGAGGAAAGATGGTTCTGCTGCTTTTGTTGCTGTGGGAGATCACAGGAAGTCTTGCCTGGGTTTATCTTAAAGTCTTGGAATTTCTCTGCTTTGCTTTAATGTTACTATTTACATAACTACTGGATCTATGATACATATTTTCTTTGTCACTGTTGCATTCCTTGATATTAGCAAAGAACAAAGACATTACCTATCACAAAAACTATACTCAGCAATATACAGAAAGACCTGTTGCGGAGTTGAAACTGCTACTTATTAGCAGTGCCACTTAGAATAAAGTGAATATACCTTATACTGATATGTATCCTGGCTAGTAACTGATGAATTAAGACCACAGACTTGGTTTCAAATAAAGTCAGAAACACTATAGCTACAAACAGTGACAGGAGAATAAACATTAATTGGAAACACCGACTTTTAATGTGACTATATTGACACTCTGTCAGGCATGCTTACTTTTATAAACACACACATTTACCTTCTGTGTATAACACAGTGTCCATCACCTCACCATTTGCACAAAATATCTAGTGGACTAGGGAGATGGCAGAGATGGAGGAGGGATGCAGCAAAAGGTAATTTGCTATCTACCTGCCAAGGACATCAGAGGGAGACAAACACATAATCACTATTCCTGGCTCCTGTAAACTCTAGCTGTTACAAGGCAGAAGTTTGGCTTGCACCACATATAACATCACCTGCTCCAGCAATGTCTACCATTGAGAAAGAATTTTAATTCAACAAGGTCCTGAGATGCAAAAGAAGATTGTGTGTTCATCACACAGCCCTAATTATTTCCTGATGTCTTTATGATATATCAAACGAAGGTTTAATATTCATTTCCAGTACTTGAGGGAAACCAATGACTTCTCTGGTAGAATAAAACATTTTCTACAAAATAATTCCTACATAGAGCTTTTTAATGGCTTTGATCATAACTTTATTACAATTGTCGGTAGCAGCTTAAGACATTACAGTGCCTGATCTGCTTATCTTACTATGCTGAGTTTCCTTAAAATAACATGCAGACAAATAAATATATCATACTTAACAGCTTTCCTTTGTGTGGCTTTTCCTTTCTTATTATTTGCACATTTTTATTTGTGAACATAAGTGAAATACGGACAAGTTCAAATATGCATTATGTAAAACATTCTCAAAAATTGGCTAAGCATATAGGGGAGTAGTCTCTATTTCTTTTTTCAAGAGTGTGTTGTCTTTTACATCATCACACTGCTTTAAAACCTCATCCTTCCCTGACCCCTACCTGGGAATGCAACAATTTTTCTATGAGCCTGAGGTCAGAATGGGATGTAGTGCTACAACTGTGCTTCTTGACTTAGCCTTCTGCAAAGCTTTGATGTAGACAAGTTTTGTGTTGGATACCAGTGGCAAACTCTGCCTTCCCATTGCCCACAGGCCTGTGATTTTTGTTCCAAGTAAGGACTGCCACGGATGGCACTGGCTTCATATTAGGCCTACAGTATAGGACAAACAATGTGCCTCAGAAACTTGAAGCTAAACTAGATACCAAAATATTTTCTCATTTTGTAAAGTTTCTTGATATTTAAAAAAAATTTGCATTTCATGCTGGGTGAAAACACAGACTGCTCAAAGCTTTGCGTGAAAATAATGTGTGAACAGCCGATGGCCTCATGCTCAGGACAGTGACCCAACAGCGGCTGAGCTGCCTGCTCGTCCTGGTCCCCCACAACCCTTGTCAGTGTCCTGACACTAACACTACTAGCAGGTCTCTCAGGGCATTTCTTCCTTCTTTCTTACTGTCTCTAGTTATTATCTTATATTTCTCTTTAAGATTTAAACCGAAAAATTCCTAACTGGTTCTACGTATGCAGGCTGGAAATGACAAGGTGAAATCTCTGCGACGACTAATGACATTTACTGTTTCAGCCTCTGCTACAAAGATCACTTGTTAAGTAATTGCTAAATAGGTAATGTGATAAAACCCATCAAAACTGATATTTGGTGATCCCACTGAAGACAACAGAGGTCTGTGGGCTTAGGCAAGGACTGACTCAAGCTGTGGTATTCTACTCTATCGAAGGTCAATGCATCTTACTGTTGTGCTATAAAAATACCTCAAATAACACAAAAATAATATTGTGCATTACAACAATGAGTTAGGTGGAGCACAAACTAAAAGTCCCTATGTATGTCTATAATCATTTTAAACAAAACAATACTAAATCACTGCTTGATAAAACCACTTGATGAAAGACAGTGAAAGGATGGCATGAGGCTACAAAAGATTGTCAGATCAAGGTCTGAAAACTCAATTCTGAAAAAATGTTAGAAGCTTAGAAAGTAAATTCTTCAGCAGACACACTAATAAAGTTTGGATCTGTTCAAAGGTGGGGCTTTTTGAAAACCAAAGCAACATTTGGATTTTTTTTTGTTTTCTCCCCAGTGACCTTAGTCGGTAGGATGACAAAGTCACTATCATCTGAACAACAATGGAACACAAATTATGTGGACACAAAGAAGAGTACCTTGGTTTCAGCATACAGTTTCTATGGCTAATCAAAAAGACTGGAATTTGTTCTTGTTCCTGTGTTTGAGTGAAGCTTTCTCACATACAACAGAAAAACATACAGCCGATAAATGCATGTCTACCCAGGTAGCATCTTGCATTTCAGTAGCAGTTCTCATTCATCTACCTCAGCAATGAAGCTTTTAACTCTTAATAACCTATGAGGATTCATTACTGCCTTATAGAAATAATAGGAAAGACAGAATAAAAAGATATAATTTAATCAACCACAATTCCGTAAAATCATTGAATGGTTTAGGTTGGAAAGGACATTAAAAATCATCTAGATCCAACCCCACTGCCATGGGCAGACACTGGAACATGTTGTGCAGACAAGTTGTGGATGCCCCATCCCTCGAGGTGTTCAAGACCAGGTTGGATGAAGCTTTGAGGAATCTGATCCAGTGGAAGGTGTCTCTGCCCATGGCAGGGGGGTTGGAACTAGATGATTCAGTTGCATTCTAAAAGTTAGATGAGATGAATATGAGCCTTTGTGTATATTCTATATAAGCCAGTTCCTGGTTTCCTGTCTTTCAGATAGAGACTTCATTCAAATTAGTTGTAAAACTTCTGTTTTTATAGGAGGAAGTCAAACAAAGGCATATTTTTAAAAAGACCTGCATTCATTTGTCTTGTTACTCATGGTGGAACTGCTACACTCATAGACAATTTGCTAGGCTTTAAAGTCATGCCCTCTAATAATTCTTATTTTTCTCACTTAGGTCATACAGCATTCTCCTGACTGCCAGAATTCCTAATGTGCAAATCCACCAAAAAGCCAGGCATTTAATTGCTCTACTTGGACATGCAGCATAAAGTCCTTCAAAGCATTATTCTTGTAGATTGTTTCAGGCATAAAGAAAGGGCATTTAAAAAAAATTAAAACAACAGAAGAAAAGCTGCTACTGTAATCAGCCATGATTGAAGGCATTTCCTGTATTTTTGCTATCAAACCAGTTGTTTTTTCCATTACATACTAAGTGAACTTTAGTAAGGTCAAGACACCAGAGAAAAACAGGATCAGAATATCTTTAATCAACTGAAGTCGACTACTTCAGTCTCTCTCTTTCAGATGTTTAGTGCTGGATCTCATCCCACATGTCCCATTTTCTTTCTTAGATCATAGATGCATAAAACAGGTTATTTTGAATTTATCATTCAGATAGTTGTTTTCAATGGCATTTAACTTGTTAGCCTTACACTTCCCCTAGCCTAAAGGTCAATCAACCTTGCACTGTGTAACTACTGATATTATTATAGTATGATATAAGTCCAAGCACAACACTGGGCCAAAACCTCCCCTCAGTTGTATGCCTATTGTTTCCTTCACGCTTCTTATCAAGTGTAAGTTTTGAAATGACTATTACATAAAAGTCAAAGCTCCAATAGCATAGGTTAACTGCACACTGTCATTCTGCTGTTGCACTAAATACAAACTTTTTTTAAAGTATAGAGCATTCCTGCTCTATAGCTCTTATCCTATTCTTTTTCTAGAGAAAAAGTCTTTTTTTTCTTCCATGTATGCCAAATGACATTCTATTACTTTGTAACACAAATGTCGACACGTCCCTCAGAAACAACTAGTTCCAAGCACAGTGAAGAGTCAGTGAAGGAGGGAAAAAGCATACCATGTTTTCCCAGCAGCTTCTAAGAAAACTTCCTGCTTTGGCACAGTCCTGTTACATAAAGAAGCTCAGCCTGCCTGAGCACTGGATAAGACTGAAAGCCTCATGCAACCTTGTTATCTCCTACTGAACAAAGATGCACACACTAGAGACTTCCAAATGCTAGCAGATGGCCTCCAAAGTCTACCTTAAGTCTGTTCTCTCTTGCCCCCCACCCCTTTTCTAGCTGCAAAACTTCAATAAACATTTTCTTTTTAATTCAGCTGAGGTTGTTTATCACAAGGAAAATAATGGTACTCAGATAAATCCCCATTTTTCAGTCAAGGAACCAGACCTTCAACATGTTCAATGACAACAACACACAAAGAAGATTAAGATGTCTTAAAATATTACAGTCTGCTTGTAAAGGGTATCACAAATCTTTTACATCCTCAATAATGTTTATTTTATGGTTCTATCAGGAAGAGACAGAACCACCATTAGATTCAGGAAAAAAAATGAAAATATGGCAATGCTAGGAACCTACTTTATAACTTGAATTGGTCTTCTGTTTCTCATTTTTTGAGTAAACTCTATACACATTGTAGACTTCTAGAGAAGATGTTTAAAAAGCCCAGTATTCTAGTATGGTAACCATGACATGGTGCATACAATAAAATGGCTGAACTCAGCTGATTAGGAACATATACTGAGTAAGCCATTGCCACCATAAACTGACGTTCTAGTACCTTTTGTGTACAAGTCATGGCCCTCTGCGGCTTTACGATGCTCAGAAAGCGTAAAGGAGAAGGGTTGTGGAAGTTTTTTACAGTGTTTCTTCTAATGAAAGAAATGAATTTATCAGAATGCTATCCCTATGGTCCCAAGGGTGTAGTTATCAGGGAACAAACACAGCTCCTAGCAGTAAGCAGACTTCTGGTAAAGCTCTGGACCATGTTTCCATGGAGAAAAATGCTTTCCTAGACAGAAAAAAACCCTCTGCAGTGAACTTTGTACATACAGACATTTATTTTCCCCAACCTCACTTTGGTCTCAGCTCAACCTCTTGGGTCTTTTTAAGGAAAGCCTTTCCACAGAGTTGTGCATGTAATGTTACACAGAATGGACTAAAAAAATTATATAGCATAAATGAAATGATGTAACTCAGTGAGAATGTTCCTTCCAACAAAATGTTTACTTATATGGAATCACTAAAAGAAAGTTTTTAATAATTTCTGCTTCTATTCTGATTTCAGTAGCATAGTTCACGTGCCTAAACATCTTTTTATACAATCACATGGTCTGAACTTTTTAAGGGTATGTAGCCTCTTCATTAAAAACCTTTTCTAACCCTGCTGTGCTTATTAAAGATCAAAACAGCAGCAATCAACAGCAGTGTAACAGATTCCTGTAGAAAGTATTGTAAAAATACTTAGCTATATCTCCTTTTCATTTTTAACCTTCTAAAAGTATTCTCTTATACAGATTTGTCTATTTTAAAATTCTGTAGAGTTAACAATTTTCTATTATGTTTGATGGAAGATTACTGCAGTGGAGAGATTCTGGTAAAATTAAGAAGAATCTTTATTATTTGTCTGTAAGGTGTGAAGATGATGCCTGAAAAGCAGGAGTTGCTTGGTCTCCTATGTTGATCTACACATAAAATAAACTCCTAATGCTGCTTCCAGACAGACGTCATAAGAGCTTGTACTTTGCACTGATGGCCCTTGTTCCAACAAGTAATTAAAAAGGGGGCTTTTTTTATATATATATATATCTGTTAACATAGAGAGATCTATTTTACAAGACACTCTTTTGGAATTACAATTATGTTGTGAAATCAAATTAATTTCATCCCTAATCTTGGCCAGAAAGCTGCAAAACATTCCTAGAGAAACTTCTCCAGTACTGTTTCAAATGTAGCTCCTTGTAGCCTTCTCTCATTGCCACCAGAAAACACAGGCTCAAAGTTTCTTCAGCTGTAATGCCAATGTGTTGTATCATCACTTGAGATCTAATTCTGCAAAGCATCCTTCTATTTTTAATTAATATGAATATTATGGAAAGATGACTCATGGGTTACTCACATGAAATAAAACATGGCATGACTTAAGAAATTCACAATGTATTAACTTTTGCCAACATCAATATTAGCAAAGAGTGCTGTACCAATTTACTGGCAGCTGTAAAGACAGAGAGGCTACAAAGAAGAACCTAATATGTCCACCCCACATGAAAAAAAGAGAAGCAATTCTGAATATAAGATTAGGGGCAGTTAAACATGATTTTATTCTCTAACATTTGGTACTTACTGGGTAGTCATTGTATGTAAATACTGACTCCAGCAGTCAGTATTTACATACTAATGTAAAACACTGACCAAAGTGGGCTGTCCCTGAAAAATTTTGTAATATTAAAAGAAATATATATATATTTTGAGCCTGAGGAATTATCTTTGTAACTTCCTGTGCCCATCCACTAGGTCTCTCTTCAGAAAGCTGCTAACCAGACTCTATATTCTGACAAGATCAGAAATTATCCTGTAAAACTTCAAGATAGGTATGTGGGCAAAGACTAGCAAGAAACCTCACTATACAGGTTACAGAAGATCTATTTTACATAACATTTCATTAAATTATAATGTCAATAAAGTCTCTTTGTATCCTTCTGACAGCCCTAAACTGAGTACACTGGCTACAATTCAATTCTGTTGTAAAATTGTTTTGCTTTACTGTCAGAAAGAGGTTGTACTGTAAACGAGAACCCCAATTTTTAAAGAACCAGTCTCTTATGTACCAGAAAGCAGCCTCTGTATGTCCATGTCATGTTGTAAACCCATACAAAACACATCTTTATTATATCTTGTCAAATTCCAACTTCCAATGAAAACAAAAACAGAGGGAAGCTGCAGAAGTTGTGCTATATCCCAAAGATATGTATATGATGTATTAAAATCAACATTGCCTGACCCTGAAACAAATGTGGATATTAGTTTAAAGTTTCTGTAGCTGATTTGTTGCATTGCATTATACTTGAGAGTCCAGCGACTGAAATATTACGGTGGGCTATATTATGATTCTCAACCCAGACCCAGACTTGAAATGATGACATGAAGTACTCCCTTAGAAATTATACAGTTCAAACCTTTACTGCCCATTCCATCCGAGGCATCATCCCTTGCACTTTCTTTCATACCTCCACACTAACATCACTGTCATAAGGCAAACAACCATGCATAATTGCTTTTAAAATGCAATTAAGTAAGGTGTGTAAAAAATAAATCCCATCTTTATGGCAGGATCTAGCTTAAATCTCAGTGATTTGGTTTATATAGACAATTATCTTGGCCTAACTAAAAGCACAAAAAGCTAAATCAAGGGAGAAAAGGCTGTATAAGGAATGACTTATAGCAGATTTGTCATCAATTTACCTCTGGCTTTATAAGCTCACATATCAGTTAATGTTTTGTTGTTGTAACTACACAGAGAATTTCCAGGATGCTATTTCAAAATTTCTTCTAACTCTTCTACTTACGGCTAGAACAATTCTACCCAATCTGTAGACATTTTAAAAATGGTAGTCAAATCTTTCCCTTCATGGGCCATATACAGATAACCAGAGCTTCTGTCCTGCTGTGTGTACAAGTGTACCATTCCCTATGATCTAGTGGAGACTGAAAAAAAGATCCCCTCCTTTTCATGTTGTGAATTTTCAAAAAGTGAAAAGAGAACCTGCCTAAACCCCAGTGTTGTCCAAAGAGTTTCTCCTACTTCCACCCTGGGCTTTTCTCCCTCAGTGTCTGTGGAAACCAGCGAGTTTTGGCATGGGAAGATTCATATTGCTTGCAAAGAACTGCCTTGAGCCTCATGGTAAGGGCTATGCTGCTGAGTTGCTGTCTACTTGCCCCGTTCACAATCTGCGGATCCTCTTATGCAAGAAAGTATTTAAAACCTTCCATTTAAATGAGAATCAGAGACTCTTTGTAATAATTATGGCCCCTCTGGACCTATTACAGGCTATCAACAAATGAACTGGCACCCATTTGGTATGACTCTTTGTGCCCTCAGTAATACAGTACTACAGACACTTGCTGTCCTCTTATTGGTGGTTAAGTTTAGGCAAATATGTACTCAGGCAGTTTCTAAGTGCATATTATTTTTGCTCTACAAGTACTCCTTTAGAACAGTTTCAGAATTATTGATGTTTGGAAGCTTTTAAATATCCATTACCCACTTAATTGACCATAGCGATTCCATCTGACTCATTATTTGTATTTGTTAGAATATATTTAGGCATTTTTTTAAATGGGCATTAACAGACCACAGGATCTCCCTTGGAAGCTCTAAAATAAACCAAGTAACTACCTGGTGAAGTACTATAATGTTTATTTGTTACTACATAATTTTATCCTTACTATTCCTTGTTTTGAACGCATGAAGTTCAGGATATTTGTGACCATGATTTCTTTGGTTGTTATTTTTTAGGGCACTGCTTCGGTATTATTCAGTTCCATACCAATACCATGTATTGTCATTATTTCTGGCCTCTCCCCGGAATTTTTTTTTCTCCCTCTCTGCTGTTTTGCAAGGCTGGCTAATGAAAATGAACTCCAGAAGCAAGAGGCAAGTGAAAACCCATCTGGCATGTACACTGTCAGAAGGGCTGCTTGGCCTTCTCATAAGCTGGATGTCACTGTAGGAATTTTTTTGAATCCAAAATACTATACTCCAAACATAGGCAGTCTAGGGGGATCAAAATTCAGCTTGGTGTCCTTCCCTGGTGCCATCCATCCTTGAGCGTACCACAGTGCAGAAACCACAAAAACTTACGTCTCAGTAAAAGCTGTTCTCGGTCCCACTGCCATTCTTGCTTAGCATCTGCCTCCTCGAAATGTACTCATTTGTGCAAATACGTCGTACATAGACAATGAATTTCTGCCACTGCTGCTCTGGGAAGCTGCTTGGTGAAACACTGGTGGCTGAGGAAGAGGGACAGGCATTTCTTCTGACACAAGAAGGTAAGATAAGTGACACATTGCCACTCTGGTCTGGTTACCCCTCACCTTTCCAATCATTATCACCATAGTAATGGCCAACAGATCCATTTTGTTCCACATCCTGCTTCCCCTGGTTAAACCGCACCTAGTCTGCCAAGGTTCTTCTGATGTAATGCTACTACTGTTTTTTTCTAGTAGTAGTAGAAACTTTGATGCACTCCTCAAAATGCTGGGTTTCTTACTGGCTGTATTTTCTGTTTTAGATCATTAGGCTATTTTACGCAACCTCCTGGTGAACAATATTATTTCTGTTTTCTTATATTTGAGTTGTCAGCTAAACTGACATTTAAGAAATTTTCAAAAGTTTCAGTAATTACTCAGTTATATTAGCTTTTAGATAGGTTAAATTCTTGTTTTCCACAGTGTTTTGCAATGGTAAGCAAAATAACATGGGTTTGTTTGGTTTTTTTTAAATAATAGTGCATTCTCAAATGTGATGATTTTTTATTTTACAATAAACACATTTTCAATCTGAAAAGTCAATCCAATGTCCCAAAGAATCCAGGAAGCTGCACACTTCATGCAAACAAATAATCTCACTGAATAAAAATCAGCCTATAAGGAGAGTGATCTGCATGCAGAAGTGTTTGCTAGAGCAGCATCTAAGTGATAAGCTCTTTTGTAAGACAGAGTTGTATAAAAGTGAGGGGTAGCAGGGAGCAAAGAGAATAAATGTAAACCTTGAGGCAGAAGTAGCAAGGTTCTGACCAAATGATGGAAAAAGTTGTACACAAATGTCTTTAACAAGGTATATAATCCAAATTTTGTTTTAAGGTTGTTTGGTATCTTTATCATTATTTTAAAAAAAACCCACTAAATAGAGCTCCTTATAGATTTTCATCTAACATTTTGCATTACTCTTCAGTTTGTCTACTGCGTATCAAGAGCATGGCAAAATCTCCGTGAAATCTCTGTTGCCTCAGAACCATGTTTGCTGTGCTCTTCTCAGTATTACTATGAAACTTTGCCAGATGCATTCAACAACATGCAAAAAGGCAAAGCCTCACCCTTAACATGATATAGTTTCACCACCACCGCAACTGGGTTATAGAAATATTTTCCATTGTTTGAAGACAAACATGACTGAACGGCACAGAAAAATGCTGTCCTAACCTTTGCCTATTAGTAGCAGGATTAGGCTTAGGAAGCTCCTTCAGAGTTTTAATGCATGGCGAAACAAAAATCATTCTATTTCTTCTGTTAGAAAATTGTAGAATATGATTTTGTTTGCAACTGGTGAACATGTTTATGCAGAAACAAACTCATGTCTCAGCACTTTAGGAAAACTACAGGGATTGTCTTGTGTCAGTACGTTTCAGTTTTACATGTGCTGCAGCTCTAGTGGATTTTCATTTTGTGTATGTTTCTCTCAGTTAAAATCTTCTTATCAAATGCAGAAAGACAACACACATTTCTTCCTGTTATGAAATAAAAGCACTAACATCAATCATCTAAAATCAGTGAATTAAAAACAGAAATAAAACAAACATTTCACTTCTATTATCTGTTGAGAAGCGCTGTCTCCCTTTCTACTGAGTGTACCGGAACGTGGCTGCCCTCACAGGAATGTAAACTTGGCATTAACCCTGGCAGATTCCCACTCCCTGCCCTCTCTCATTTAACATTAACTCACTCTTATGCTGTTATCAGAAGGTAAAGGTCACAGCTTTATTTACACAATACAGCACTATACAAACGGTCATTAAACAAGAAAATCTTGCACCAAATAAAAAGGAAGCAAAAAACCAGTGCTGACCTCGCTACTGGGAACTCCCCTTGGAAGTACCTTGTCATTCCCCAAATGAGGTCAATGGTGCCACTCTATCTTTCTAAATATTAACTGCCCAGCACTGCTTCTCCACATACCCTACTCCCACGCAAGAGCCAACTGAGGACCTTCTTATGATACAAACCCAGGAGAAACTGAGAAAGCATTCTACTGTTGGCAAGACCGCATGGTTCATATCCTATTCCCACAGCCTTTACTCATCCTTCCACAGCTGGAAACCTTGTCAAAGGCTCTCCTATACGACAGCGGCCTTTAGCACAATACATAAGCTAGGCAGATGGCAGGGTGGACTCCCTCGGCCCGAATGCCAGAAGCCTGGGAACCAACCCTTCTTCCTGCTTCTCATCTCCCTCAGTCCCACTCCTCTCCACCCCAGCCCACTGCCTTTTCCTGCGGGGAAGATATCCTGCTTATTTATGTGTTTTACAACTGCTGGCCTCCCTAGATCCAGCAAGAAAAAGTGTAAAGAGGGCAGGAGGCCACCGACTAAAACCCCTTCGGAGCTCACACTCTGTTTCAGAAACTAGAGCAGGCAGACAGAGCATGGATGCAGCCTGGGATGTAAACCCGGCCAGGACTACTGGTCAGGTGGCACAGCTTAAGTAGCAGTCAAGACACTGGGACTTAGACACACACACAGCAGCACAGTTCACTGCTTGCTTCCTGCTTTCAGGGAAAGTAATGGAAATAGTTTGTTGCTCACTTGCACCAGAAGCAAACTGTAACGTCTCTGCAGCACGCTTCTGTAACAGGCAGTTTATGTAGGGAAGGGCTTAGTGCAGGACATTCCTGCTTAGGTCGGAATATTCTATTTGAGGGCACAAGGTCTTTCTTGCCCTCCTTCACAGACCATTTATCCTTTCACAGTAATGTATCCTTTAACCATTTAGAGTTGCAATAAAATGATCTTTACATACGTAAAGACAAATTAAAACCAATTTTAAAAAGCAAAAAAAAAAGAGGAAAAGAGGAATTATATTTGGCTGCTGCTACTCAGAAATAACATAGTAAGGTAACTTGGGAGAATGACTTTTAACGTGTTAACCACTGACCATGCAACATTTTCATCAGTATAAATATAACTCCTCGTTAGTCTGCCAAGATTGCACTGAAACATACAACTACCAGTGAAGTCAGACTTTCTAAATATTCTTATTTTGCATGAAAGCACACTAATGAAAGTGCTTTTAATTTTAGGTAGTTCTTCTGTCTGCAACACTGGTGTGTATTACCCTGATAAATGGGAATGCTGAGAAAACTGATCATCCAAGTTAAGATTCACTTAGTGTTCCAACAAGTTCTTAGGGTATTCATGTACGGAAAAAGCCTGGAGGTATTAAAGGAATGGCATCGGTATATTTATATCCACATTTTTCTCAGTTCAGTGTTAATATATCCTTCATCACAATCGACACACTAATTACAGAGCGCCTAGAGAAAGCTGCAAGTTACAGGCTAGATTATTATTTTATATTGCTGAGGAACATGGCAACTCATAGTTATGAATGAGGACTTCTCTATGACCAGGTGCTGTGCAATTTGAAGGCATCTCACAGACCTTACATTTGAAACCAAAAGAAGAGTTAGCTAAAATCAGGCAATACTAATTTCCCAGTTAAGACATTTTTCATCCTCTCATGTGAACTGAAATTGAGTACATTCAGCTTCCTTCTTTTGTATTTCAGAGAAAGCACCCCATTTAATCACTCAGATGGTCTTGGAGCATGCCAGAGATCATCTGACAAGCAACTACTGGCCCTTCAGGTCTTCACCAAAACAAGGTTTGTACCTCACACAGTTATTCTCTAAATCAAATATGAACTGAGTACACCAGCATTTATGTTAATGAAGCGGTACTTTGTTCTAGTGCTGATGTCCTTGCCTGGAGAGACAACAGTTCTTTGTATGTATTTCAGGTCAGAGTGCGCCACAAGAACTCCTGTTGTCTCACTTGAACTCCTACAACAAGAGACATTCTTGCAGGTACTCCTGTTCTCAGCCCAACAACTGCAGATGAAACATCTAACATTTACATATATGTGCAAAAAATGCATGGGAATGTTGAAGTCAGTACCAGAGGAGAGCACAGGACTGGCACTTTCTTAATACCCGATTTGTTGCATCTTCCCTGTATGAGAATATATATTAAGCTGATAACGACTGGCTTTAAATATATCAGACTCCAGGGACAGCAACAGTGAACAAAATGCACAACTTTTCATCACTGTTTCAAGTCCAGTTCAGCTCACAGGCAAAATGAGATTCATAGTCTAGACCTTAATTTCTGAAACTTGGCTACATTTTTTTTTCCAAGTGGTGCAACTGCCATAACATAAACAACAATGCCTGCCAGGAACTGTGATTGAAACTTCTCTAGTGTCTGATTGCACTTGTATTATCAGGCCCCAGCTTGATACCTGCCTGAATAACTGAATACTAGATGAGAGGGAAGGTTGTATAGATAATGCAAATATTTTTCTTAAGTTGTTGAAGTGTTTTTTGACACAACAGTAACATTATACCTTTAAAAATAACATACTGAAAATTATCCTAAAGTTTATCTATTATACAAGATGCACTTAGCAACATTAGCATCTTTATATACAAAAATTGAGGGGTTCATCTTTATTTCCAACATAAACTTGATAAACAAAAGGAGGGTGCATAATTCAAATGAGCACACAGACAATTGCATAAGTATGGTAACAACTGTGGGCCAGTTGCAAAGATGTGAACTAAGAATAATTTCTATCGTCAAACAGGGAGCCAGTTTTCTCTTTGAACTTCAGGGTAAATGAGGATAAATGAGTTATTATAAAAGATGATCATTTAGCATCATCATAGCACTTTCTAAAAATCTAACCAACAAGCCAAAGCATGAGCTAAAGCTAGTTATTTACTTCCAAAAATATTACTATGTTTAGCTCCAAACAAATACTTCCACATACATGGCTGAAAAAAGATCAGAAGGTATAGCAGCTATTTTGAAACCTGCATTTCCACCAAACATCTTAGTTTATTTATATATTCCCCACTTTCCTTGAAGTATTGCCCAAGCAAGCAACATTTTCCACTTTGGAGAATAACCATTAATTTCACACCACAATGTTTTTTCTAGAGATATAATTACACAGAAGACAAGTATCCTTTATTAAAATATCTGAAGGCATGTTAGGTAGTTATGACTCGTAGTATTCAGTAGTATACCTTTTCTTTTTTTCTTTCCTTTTTTCTTTCCTTTTATCTTTCCTTCTTTTTCCTCTTCCCCTTTCCCTTTTCCTTTCCCTTTCCCTTTCCTCCCCCTTTACTCTCCTCTCCTTCCTTTTCCTTTCTCTTTCCTTTTCCTTTCTCTTTCCTCCCCTTTCCTTTTCTTGCTTACCAACTAATAAGAGGCTTAGAGATGTAAACAAGTGACTTGATCCCAATGCATTTTTAACATTGTAATAAATAATGCCGTGGGGTGCCAAATAATCAGGCTGAAACTACTCTGTAACTATTCTACTACACACCTGATATCAACAAATGCATTCTCCAAGAGGCCTGGCACTCCATGAATGGTGACATTTTCTTAGGATGAATTTTTTAACATAATCTGTAACTTCTTCCTACTTGTATTTTACAGAGTAACTGGAATATATATTTTATGAATTGATGAAGTCTCTAGCATCCCCTGGTTGGGAAAATGAGTTATTCTTATGGGCATAACCATGTCCAGCTCCAAAGGTCTGTGTAAAAGAAGAACACAACTTAATCTGTTCCTAATGTTCTTCATGTTGCTCTTTTTAGTTTCTGTTTTCATCCTACAACTCGTGTTTTCTTCTCCTTTTGCCTCTTCTGATAATACTCCCAATGTAACATGACATTCACAATTCTAGCATTTTACTGTAGCATGCCAAAGACATGTCAGTATAGTCTCTAAATCAGAAGTTGAGAATTATCTTGCAAAGTTTAAATTACAAAGCATTTTCTCATCAAAATGACATTTCTCTTGGGATCAAAGATGAATCTCTTGGGATTGATGATAAAAAGTCACAGAAAGAATGCAGGTACATGAAGCGATTCAATGAGCTAGGAGCCAACACTCAGCAGAAGCTAAGACAAGGGATAAAAAGGGAGAAAATGGAGAGGAGATAGATGTGTGTCAAAGGATAGGAGCAGGGAGGGAAAAGGGAGAATGCATACACACTCATATATACAGAAGGAGGAAGGTAATTTTAGTGATTCTTTCTTGCTGGTTCACAGAAACCACTAAACTAATGAATACAAAGTGACTAAACTTCAGTTTTCAGGAAGAGGAAATTAGCTGGAATCTTTTTATCTAAGCAAATCCTCAAAATCTTTCAAATTTTTAAGTATTGATCTTGTCTGCTTTGCTTATGGTGGATACTAAGTCTTAAGTTTCCATGTTTTATTATCTAAATGTAGAAATACAATACTTGAAAACAAACCTATGCAAAGTGGTAGGGCCAAAAGTCCAGCCCAATATGACAACATCATGCCAGTGCTAATAAAGGATACAGATTGAGACCTGCAGCTAGCAAAAAAAAAGTTTTTTAAAGAAAACTGGATTTTTGACTGAAAGATTACTTTTACAGAGATTTGTCTTCCTCAGAAGATGCAATATCCTGCTGTTCGTAGAAAGGAGACATCTTGCCTGAGTAGTTTCCTTTTGAATCCCGGTTGGTGGGAAAGCCAATGGCCTTTGATGGCAGTTACCATCCACTCCTGGTATTTTAAAATTCACTTCTTGTAATTTCTAGTACTCTTGAGAGAAGACTTAATATGAATCCAGGGATGTGACAAAGTTTGCATCCTCATCTTGATGTTTCTAATCAAGAAATCTGAGACTGCCCACCCCTGAGATGACCACCCCAAATCAAAACTGTTAACCTGAAAAAGGGTGAAAATATCAAGAGAGTATCAAAACTCAGATCCACACAACTCAGAATCTTAGACAAGACAGACCTGTATTACAAAACCTGTAAAACATTCTGCTTGTGAAAGCCTGAATTTGTTGTAAGCAATGACAGGCTGCTATAAACAAATAAAAAGAGAAAGGAAGGGTGACATGACAAGATAAAGGGCTTAATAAACACATTGACTTGGGGTGAAACTTTTCAAAGTGGATCCTTACTTTTAATAATAAAACCTTATCCCTAAATGCATTCTTCACCACCGCGCAACAATATGAACACTTGTGTGTGTGTGCATGGCTTTTGAAGATTAGAGATTGAAGGGGAGGCTCAGATAGATGTAGGGTGCTTGTAAGCAAATCAAAATTGTCTGCAAAGAGGCACTTCCTGCTGGTGACTAAGCCTTCACCCAAACAGTCAAGAGGAAGGGGCATAAGTAAAGCATTGCAAACGACCATGCTGATTGTATCAGAATGGAGACAACTAGGACAAACAAACCCAGGAAGTGGCAGGGAGTTAGAAACCAAGAGGAAATCTATGGCACAGGGAGGAAAATGAAGAGATTTGAGCCAATCTACAGAAAGGTCACCTCTGGGTCGCACTGTGCCAAGCTTTCTCAAAACCGCTTTATTTAGACTATAATACAAAACTGGCACACACAGCTGGCGACTGCTGCAGGGGCTATTCAAATGTTAACATTCACAATGATAAACAGCCAAAAAAAGTTCTATGTAAGCAAATTGGAACAAACAACTAATCTAAATCGGGTTGCTAAGAGACAGAGGATTTCGGTCAAAACCAGCCCCAAGCCTCAGGAATACTCCATTTTTTATTAAAAAAAAAGTACCTGTAGATGACGCCATGTTGGTGGAGAAACATGAGTGCTGATGTGACCTCTGCTGCATAAAAGCGGGATCGAGGTTCATCAAATTTGCGTGAGCGCTGGATTTGAAACATTAGGTCTCCTCCATTTACATACTCCATGACGAAAAAGAGGCGGTCCTGAAATTAATTAAACAGTGCTATTTAGTTAATTTCTTTCAGTCACACAAAGGACTGCTTGAAGTTACACTTTAAATAACTGCAGCATTTGCGTCAGGAAAGAAACAAACATTATGATCCTGAAAAAGGAAAAGCTGACAATCAAAATCCTCCAAGCCTAAAGAAAATGAGACAAGAGTCTTAAAGTGAGAAATGAGTAAAAGGGAATAGAATCAAAATGTAGCAATAAGCAATACATACACAAACCTCCACGCATCATATTTACATGATACAGTTTATTTTAAAATTCAGCCATAATAATGAAGAGAGAAAGTAGATTCTGCCAGCTACTGACAGGTTACTTGGAAAATTTCAGGTTCTTTATTTCTTCTGTTATCTTTTACCAGCTACTTTGTCTGCAAAACACCTTTCCCAAAGTATGTAAAAATGAATTAGAATTGTTAAGCTATAGAAATGAGTGCTGCCAATCTCAAACACCTACATACAACTTTCTGAATTGCCTCAAACTCTTACATTGTTACATATATATCAAGTTCTTTTTAAATTTCTTCTGATGCTTATCACTTCAAAGCTCAAGTTTTCCAGCTTTATTCCATGATGGAGAACTAGAAATGAACTTTACTTGAGAACAGCAACTGAAATTCTCAGGTAATCACCCCATTTTGGTGTGTTTCAGAAAAAAACCCCAGAAATTAAACACTCAGTGAAATAGTCAGAACTAAGAACATCAGTAATGTGCATGCATGCTTGGCATTTAGAAACATTTGTGATCGAAACTGACAATGCAGATGAAAGTATAAGCCAAGAAATGACGCTGAGCCTCCTGATATGATTTAGAATATATTTTTTGTAAATATTTTTCACATATTTTCAGAGTTTTCCCTAATCTGTACTAACAGCCCTAAATAATTATTTTGTACATTCACCCTTGGTTCCTAAGCCTACTTCCACATCTTTTATTTCCTTACTGTAAAATATCTACATCCATATGCCCATAAGTTTAGACACTGGTGGAGGTAATTGCCATGCGACAAGGGGAAGGGACCCGGGCATATACTCCTCTCTCTGCATTAGCTCTGTTCCATTCTCCAGTGACATGCTACACAGATGTGTAAACATGGGACTTCACCGAAGGAAGGCCCTCTCCAACTAGCATGTCACACTACAGTTCAGCTCTGGCTAATAGTGTCTGGTGTGCAGGGTTGAAAGAAAAGAAACAAGATGCAGCATTGCTTTGGACAAGGAAAATGAATAGAAGATGGAAGTTAATTAACCTCGCACAAGTAAATCCAAGCCTGCAGATTACATAGTTTATATAGATGAGTCCAGAAATTCATAGATGTTTGCTCTTTGTCTTTAATCATCTACTCCACAACTCAGATGTAAAGCACAGCATTTAAAAATATCCTTAAACTTAAGAGTGTGCATTAATCCTGCTCACTGAGTGCCTAAATGTTATACTTATCAGGGATGTTTCCTGAAGGAGTCTACAAATGTTTGGCTGACTTTTTGCTGATTACATAAAGAGGATGCAGAAAAAAAACCTTGTACCTTTCCCTCTATAACTTGGGAACACAGAAACTGCCAGAATGGATCAAATTCAGGATCTGGGTGGACTGCTATTCATTGTAAAACACTGTCAACAATGTTGGTATATTTTCATTTTTGGCTTCATCGGGGCAAATCCTGTATGACCAACCTACTGGCTTTCTATGATGGGGTAACCACAGCAGTCAACACAGGTAAACTGACAGGTGTGATCTATCTAGACTTCTATAAAGCCTTTGACATTGTTCCCCCACAACATCCGTCTCTCTAAATTGGAGAGATATGGATTTGATGGGCAGACCATTTGGTGGGTAAGAATCTGGTTGGATGGTTGCATTCAAATAGTAGTGGTCAAGGTCCAGGTGGAGATCTGTGACAAGTGTTGCCCCTCAGGAGTCCGTACTGGGACCGGTGCTATTTAATATCTTTATCAATGATATTGACATCAAGATCGTGTGCAACCTCAGCATGTTTGCAGATGACACCAAGCTGAGTGGTGTAGTTGCCACACTGGAAGGATGGGATGTCATCCAGAGGGACCTGTATATGATGGAGAATTGGGTCTGTGAGAACCTCATGAGGTTCAACAAGGCAAAGAGCAAGGTCCTGCATCTGGGTTGGGGCAATCCTCTATTTCAGGACACGATGGGGAATGATGTGATTGAGAGCTGCCCTGCAGTGAAGGACTTGGCAGTGTTGGTCGATGAGAAGCTTGACATGAGCTGGCAACGTGAGCTTGCAGCCCAGAAGGCCAACTGTATCCTGGGCTGCATCGAAAGATGCGTGGCCAGCAGGTTGAGGGAGGAGATTCTGCCCCTCTATGCCTCTCTTGTGAGACCTCACCTGGAGTATTGTGTCCAGTTCTGGAATCCTCAGCAAAAGAAGGTTATGGTACTGTTGGGATGGGCCCAGAGGAGGGCTACAAAGATGATGAGACAATTGGAGCACCTTCCATACAAGGACAGGCTGAGCGAGTTGGGCTTATTCAGCCTGGAGAAGAGAAGGCTCCAAGGAGATCTTATAGTGACATTCCAGTACCTGAAGGGGGCCTACAAGAAAGCTGGAGAGGAACTATTCATAAAGGCTTGTGGTGATAGGACAAAGTGGAATGGTTATAAACAGCAGAGGGGCAGAGTAAGGCTTGATATAAGGAAGAATTTCTTTACCATGAGAGTGGCAAGACACTGGAACAGGTTGCCAAGGGAAGTTGTGGATGCCCCATCCCTGGAGGCGTTCAAGGTCAGGCTGGATGGGGCCTTGGGCAGTCTGATCTAGTGGGAGGTGTCCCTGCCCATGGCAGGGGTGTTGGAACTAGATGATCTTTGAAGTCCCTTCCAACCCAAACTATTCTATGATTCTATGAATTTCTCAAAAGGTATGGTCAAATAAGAATACTTAAAATAATATAAGGAAAGAAAAACAAAGTAGAGAGAATGAGTGAGAGATTTTAAAAGCAAAGTGGACATGGAATAAACAAGCTACTAGAAGTCAATTAAAAAAAATTTAAAAGTTCAGCTTCACTCTTTATTCCCATAGTATTTTCTGACTATGGCTTTAACGACTGTACTGGAATGTAAAATTGCCTGTTTCTAACATCTCTATTAGTCCAGTTCCACCTCTTAACTCTCCTAATCAAGATAACCTCCTGCGTGATTTACCTTTTAAAAACTAGACTCTAACAGCAACTCTTCTAGTTTTCTATCCTGTCCACTATGTGGAGATATACACTTGTTACTTAAACTAGAAATCACGTTTTATCTTCTCATTCCTCTCCTTAAATTGTGCATTAATTTCACCTTTCATTCCCCTGACATTCAAGACAGCCACCCTTCAGCTCTAAAGTAAATCCTAACTAATCCTTTTCTCTTTATTCTGATTATTGCTATAACCTTCCTTCTTCAAAACCATCCTCTGATCTTTAGTTTTATTTACATATGTTTTGTTAACATCAGCCTATTTATGATATGAACTCACTATAAGTTTACATTCAGTTTTAGATGTTATGAGTTCCACTGGACAGAGTTATCACCTTTTGTTTCTTTTGGAATAATGTATAAGTTTTTAATGGGGGTAATTTCCAGAAAAATCAATAGTAGTAAACACTCAGGACATAACAGACTCAGTCCAGCTCCTTTTTTGTGGAGGTGTGACTAATGACCAAGATCTTCTTACTAGCGAGACCAGATAATCTTGCCAATCAGTTTTGATTTAACAGATGACACTATACAGTCTAGTACTTGTTTAGATGTAGAATAATACTATTGTTGAGGAACAAGCTTCTGCGTAAACCATGTATAAAAGTTTAGACATGGAAAGCCCTTGACGTATTGTTTACATTAATTATTGTGTAGCCCTTAAAAGTTTTTTTTTTAAATCGTTATCAGTTATTCACCTGTCTGTCCTTTGTTTGTTTTCCATTTAAAATCTCATTAACATCAGATTGCAGCTTAAAGACAATCCATTGATAGACATAAAGCCAAATACAATTACCACTGCCATCTGAAGAATACAAAATTCTTTTTTGTCTTTCAAACAAGTCTTGCCAGCTGGGAGACCCAATATGCATCTAGTTCAGCACAGCCCCATTACTGAAATATTACAAACCAAAAATAAATCTGTCTCTCAGTTCAAAATCCTGAGAACAAATCTTTTCACTACTGTTTTTTGTCTCCCAGTTCAAACTTTACAACACTTGAAACCAGATAATTCAGGAAAGTCATCAAACGTGAAATTGTTGGGTAAAATTTGCAATTGATAAATCTTACCAGGCCAACCCCAATTACCATTTCTCTTTCACTTATATTTTCATATAATTGGCTGTGAATAAATTCTTCCTGACTCTCAGTAGTTCCCTAAACTAAATCCTTCTTGTGAAGAAAGTCCTCCCAATTTCAGAAAGTCATATTTGAATTAGACTTCTCCAGAGGCTATTGGAAGGAATCTAACATATGTATAAAATACAGATAAATTTAAATACAAAATAGTTCATAATCTAGTAGAGTACTGTTACATAATGGAATATGTTTAGCCACGAAACATGTTGCAAAACAAAGGTTAAAGATACAACTTTTATTGCACAAGAAGTTTGATATGTATCTCACAATTTTGGTATGTACGTAAGATGATACTTTATTCATATCATGCATCTATGGAATTATTTTCCAGCTAGTACAAAATTGTGATTACTTAACTCTATTTAAACAGGATGCTCAAACAGTTTGTTTAAAATTACCCAAAACTACAGTAACTGTCCCACCCCTCAGAACTTGAATAAACATTTCCTGCTTCTGCTGGAAATTGCACAGGCACACCGTACACAAAACAAACGCAAACCTTCAACACTGAGCAGAAGACTAACCAGGACGGCAGATTCATCTTCCAGAATCCCAGAATTAGGAGGGACAAATACAAAACCAACAGATAAATCAGGTACAACACTAAGGAAAACAACAAAAACCTCTCTCCTGTTTATTTGATTCCTTTTTGAAGTTCACAGTAACAGTCTTCAACAGGATACTATGACATGTTATCTGTCTCTGATTTCAGTGTTTATACTCAAGGCTAATAATGTTGGTTTTCCTGTTTTGTACCAGTGCTTTCATGGAGTTCCAAATAAGAGGGAAACTATTTCTATGAATCCATATTTCTTGGAATAAATGCCTTGTACATAGGAACTGCTATTTTAAATTTCACATGGAATATTTGCATCTTTCACTTAACAAAAAAGGCACACATTCAGATTTTGTATTAAAGGATTTTTTTGTCAACTACATACATCAAATTTCTCTCAAGATGGTGAATACTATTATAGACAGGAACTTATTGCTCAGTTTTACTCAGCTTTGGCCTCTATTCAATTTTGAAGTCTTTTTTTTTTTTTTGTCTGTGAAAGAAAGGGAAAATATAGACCGGAGAGAGCCAAAGAACTACATAAAATGGGATAAAGAAGTCTTGCAAGGTCATCTAGCTTATCCCACAGCTGACAGGCAGGATCAGCTGTACCTTAGCCAAGAGGAATTAACCTTTTTAATGCTGCAAGGCAATCTCTGGGCACTGCGAGACAGCAATCTAACTGTGTACCTGAACAGCCCTGCTGTTCCTCTGTTTGTCCCACAAAAACCAAGGAAGCAGAAGTCTCTGGTCCACTGGAGGGCAAGTGGGTTTGCCTGCACTCCATTGCAGCAGGGTCTCCTGTAGTGCCAGAAATGCTCTGTTCCATGATCAGTCCCCTTGTCAGAGGCAGAAGCCAGTAGTGAACAGTATTCCTTGAACACATTCCACCTCACAGGCCAGAAAATTGGATCAGTTCCTGAAATTAATTTGATCAGCTCTTAAAAATCACCAGTTATAAGCATTCCTTGACCATCACTGGCAGTCTATTTCAGCACTTACAGAAGGTACCACTGGGAACTCTTTTTCACCCCCTGAAAATAATTTGCATTACTTCTTGTTCTTACCTTACTCAAAATATCAGTTCCCTGGGTACTTGCTGTGCTGCAAGTTATATATTACCCTGAAACAATACCATGCTTTCGCTGCTTACAGGAAGAACTGGTTATTGATTTTTCTTGATTTTACAAAACTGATGACAAATTATTTCTATTCTATTTGTAGAGATCCCAGACACTATGTCACCTGAGAACCTGTAGGACAAAACCCACTTTTAAAGTCTTGAAAATAGTTTCAAAAATAGCTGGCCCTCCTTGAGACGCTGGAATAATTCTCAAAAAAACCCTCTTGACCCTACCATACCATACCATGTGAAGGTGCAGGAAAAGCTACAAATCAAATACAATTAGTTTCCAACAGAAATTAGTGCAGAATTGGAACAGAGGTTCTCAAAACACTTACATACTGTATTACTGTAAAGCCTTGTATTGTAGCATTTACTCATCTGTAACATGAGTCACTGGAAAAGCATTTTTAAGTAAGATGTTTGTCCAAGATCTCTAATCTTCATAAAGCAGATCTGGTATGTCGCTTTTGTCATGGAAGATTTATGTTGCCTCCCTGTGGAATATCAATTGATACTAGAACAGAATGGGGATTTTACCATGTTTTTCATGCTCCTAACATATCCCATAGTGCTGCTCAGTAAGGAAAATATGGCTAGTGTATGTCCATTGGGATAAACTGGCTAGCTGGGGGTGGGGGACTTACTATGTGCCAGCACTAGGTCACAGAACTATGGAAATTGCAATTTAGGATTCAAAGCAGGAAACAATAGCCAGTACCTCGTGGACATCACCTACTTCTTTCAAAAAATGTCAAGGGATGATTAGGTTTTACCTGGACTGAGAGTCAAGATGGAAGCCTTGTTTAATGATTTTTCTGAAGACATGATCAACAATACACTAAAACTGTCCAAAACAGACAGAAGCCAGACTGTCCCAAGTTCATGGACACTGAAAAAATTAACCTTTTGGCTATCCTCTTGGCACTCTTACTTCTAGAGTTCAGCTGATTGTTTCAATTATTCCAAGTGTCTAATCCCACATTACTGTAGCCAGAAAAATACACTGACTTCAGCATCATTTTTGAAATGTACAGGTCTTCATCTATACCACAATTTGTGGAATATTATAAAATAGGGATATAAATAAAATCTATACCCTAGAATCTGCAATTAAAAGTCACATACATCAGAATAAAACATGAAGTTTATGTCCCTTACACAGACCTTTTTCCAGTGTAATTTATGAATATGTCATTTTGAGTTCAGTCTTCCTACTGATATTTTTTCAGATAATGAAGTCTGTCAGATTACTATATGGACCAAGATGCTTTGGATTAATTAGTGCATTAGGCTATACTAGGGCAAAGTAACAAGAAAACATGGTTCAAAATTCATTAATCTTTTTTTTTTTAAGTAGATAAAGTTTAGATTAATTCAATGTCGCACAGAAACAGCAAGTATAAAATTGTCAGCCTGCTCTCCATAAAACTATCATTTTACTCACTGAGACTATAACATAAAAAGCTCTACTTGAGCTTCTTGAATAGACAAAAATTTAAGACCCTATAACATTATGTGAGTGCAAACATTCTCTGTCTTTTAGTTTCCCACCACTTTAAAAAAGAACAATTTTGTATTTTGCTCTTCTCACCCACTAATGATTGACACCTTTTGCATATGTGAATGTTTTCTGTGACACCTGTAATACAATATCTAATGTTCTGATACAATGTCTCCAGGGCTTAGTGGTGAGATTCTGTTTAGCTCAGATGGAGTTTAGATCAGGATTAAATTTTTAATGCTGTAATACATGAAATTTATTAGCGAAGAGCATGCAATGAAGGTGCAGAACAAATTATATGCATTACCTTTTCATCAGCTCAAACCCATACCATCTAACCTTAGAAATGAATGGAAATAAAAAGACTTCTAACTTTGGGAAAATCTTTAAATCCAAATGGAGAGATACGTGTTCTGTTGTCTCCGGAATTTTCTGGGAGTTGGTGCAAATCTTTCAGGTGCCACAAGCTGCAGTGTTGGCAGCCATGGGCTCCACAGTGAGCTAAAGAGAGAGGGCTGCTCCCTAGGGCAGCAATGCTGATACTTCCCTCTAAGTTCAAGCAAGCCCCAAGAGCAGGGACATCAGAAGTGTGCCAGCTGGTGTAACGTGCTTTTTGTGCCCTTCCTCTCATACAAGGGAGAAATGCAACTGGAGTCCTCTGCAGAAATGCTGTGTTTTGCAGTTCTAGTCACTTCAAAAGGAGTATCAAGTAGGAAAAGCTTCTCAGACCATTTCCCTAATACCTTCATTTGATGACAGATAAGCTGTGAAAAGTGCCTTTTATGAAATTCTTTGATCTCATCTTCTTTTGGTGTTGTTTGGAAAGAGAGCTGTTCTGGTGAGGTAATTTTAAAGATCTCTCACTTAATGGCCTGATGCACATGGCAGAAAATTATATCAAGCCTGCAAAATGTCATTATGCAGAAAATGTTACAATGTGCAGGCAGCTATTAATATTCCTTTGTTCTGATTCTTATAGGAAAAATATAAATATTGTCTTTCAATTAGAACAAACTTTAGTTTTTGAAGGCATGCCAGAACTTCCGAGAACAAATTTTAACCTGCTTATATTCCACCAAGGAGCTTTTACAGACATTGCAAATGTCCTAGGTTTCTTCTCAACCCCCAGGCTGGTCCTGAAGCCTTTCTTGTCTTTATCATTTCTGTTTTCTGATGCTGTATGGGCATCTAGTTTATGCCTTTGAGCACACAGGGAAATATATGAGATGCTATACAACTAACAGAGAACACTCTGGAGAATGCAGACAGTTGGACCAGTAGCAGTGGTATCAGAAGGAAAAGGAACCCAATTAAGGGCTGTAATGAAGATGATGGGACAAAATGCTCATCCATCAACTGTTTTCTGAGAAATTATCTATTAATGCTGAAAAAATAACTAGAAAGAATTAGCTGAGTGAGCAAGTCTTTCTATCACGGTCATAATGTATTACAGCAGTTCTTTTTGCAATCAACTGATCGAAAGGTCAAAGTTGTCTTCTCATATCTATGAAACTGTCAGTTATGATCCAGGAGAAAACTGCAATGTCTTTACCAATGAACCACTTGTATAAAAGCTAGCCAAAGAAGTCTGTTGAGATGTGATTCCCAGACACAGATACCAGGACCAGGCATACTGAATAAAAAAGGGCACTACAGCAAAAATATGAGTACATTTTATATTTCAATTCCTCTAACTGATTTCATTTTCAGAATTAAAATTTCACTTAGAAAAATAAACAAAACCCTAAAATATTTGTAAGAAAGGAAAGTAGAGATGTACAGAGCTTTCCTCTCTCCCAATGAAAGAGCAAATTTTTGCCATCACACTAGCCTGTGAAAGAACAGTTGTCCTGCATTACAGAATTTGGCACTGGAAAAACCTACCCCTTTTTCCACCTCATAATTTTACTTTTCAATGAACAGAGTAGTAGACATTGTAGAAGAAAAGGTGGAAATGCAGAGGGGTACAAAAAATTGTTCAAATATATTCTATGTGTTTGAATTGTTACAATTTTATTGTAAGTTAACTTGACTAATAGGAACTTGACATTAAAACCAGTGCGTTTATTAAGAATGAAGAAAACTAGAATTCTCCTCCAAAAGCGTTTAAACCTCTTTCACTATTATAACATGGGAACGAGCTTTGAAAAACTGAGCTGCAATAGGGCCAGCTTCTATATGTACTACTTAGATATTCCATTTATGATATTCTCTGCGTACCGGAACATCTGCTACCAAATATTCTTTACTGCATTTATATTGTTATTTTTGCCTAGGCAAAGAAGGAGTGTGGGTGAAAAAAGTGGTACTTTCCTACAGCTAATTTTTTTTCTGACGAGGAATCACCAAATTCAATGAAGCAACAAAACTGGTGAAGGGGCTGGAGAACAGGCCTTATGAGGAACGGCTGAGAGAGCTGGGGTTGTTTAGCCTGGAGAAGAGGAGGCTGAGAGGGGAGACCTTATTGCTCTCTACAACTACCTGAAAGGAGGTTGTAGAGAGGAGGGTGATAGCCTCTTCTCCCAAGTGACGGGGGACAGGACAAGAGGAAATGGCCTCAAGCTCCGCCAGGTGAGATTTAGGTTAAACATTAGGAAAAAATTTTTCACAGAAAGGGTCATTGGGAACTGGAACAGTGCACGGGTGCACGAGGTGCTAAGGGGCATAGTTTCGTGTTTGATAGGGATAGTTGAACTTGATGATCCAGTGGGTCTCTTCAGACCTGGTTATTCCATGGTTCTATGAAATGAAAGTATAAGCAATAAATAGAGGGCTTTTACCAATTTCTCAGTACAAACTTATTATTCTTTGGAGCTGGTAATTTTCCATCTCTAGCTGGCTAGCATCTCCCTTACATTCATCAGTAAGCCATTCATAATTTATGGTCCCATCAGAATACTCCTTTACATGTTCTTCATATTTCTTTACTTCCATAACCAACTAAACCATTTTGCACCACGGAAAAAAAAGTGCAAGATCATTCACTGATGCACCTACTAGCACACAGTATTTTGTATTCAGCAATTTTACACAAGTCAGAGCTCAATAAAACATTTCCTGGGCTTGTTCTAGGGCCTGATTTTCTAACTTTTGTTCATCAGACCAGGCCACTGACTCCTACAGGACATTTTGTGAGATTAAGTGGTAAGGAATTGGCTCATTTACACTTCTAGAAAGTTTACAGCGGGGGAGGACAGGGAATCCTGTGCTCCATTCAGAAATAGAAGATGAATGAAGTCTTTGGCAACATAAAGATATTCACTACCAGAGAAACTGCTCTTCTCTATTATGTGAAGCGTTTCAGTAATGTTCCCACGTACTTAAAAACAAAGGTCAGCCAGTGACAACAGTTGGTTCTAGCTCGACAACACAGCAAGAAACTTCTACTGCCCTGTGATCATCCAGATGGAAAATTTATAAGAGATACTGTCATATCAGTTCACAAACTATGCCCTGGCTGCCAGAAATAACTTAAACTCTACAGTTTACTTGAACATGATGTTCTGAATAGTAAAAAATAGCATTTGTTGCATTTGTACTAAGAAAACCTTGCTGAGGATTTCAAGCTCCTTAAAATGAGTCATTAGCATGAGCAACTGTGTCTCCACTCACATGAAAGAAAAACAGTATAGAATTATTTTGCAGTTTTTACCAAAGACATTTTCTTCTAGGGAGCTTGCCTGAGCACATAATTATTATCGCAATTATGGTGTGTTGCTGCTCTAAAGTTAGTTAAGAAGTGCTTTGATTCAGGTATATTTATTTCCAGCTTTTTCTTCTCTTTTCTTACAGGTATTTGTTCATAGCACTCCAACAGTGACAGGCACATTAACATGCTAATGATCACCTCCTCAAATTCAAGCTCAGTCCTTCAGACTCTATGCATGCATAGAAGTAAGTTGAGCTCAAGTGTATACTATTATTAGTTGTAATAAAATACCATAATGAGATGCAATGACAAAAGAACTTTCCATTGATACTGTACTTAGTAATACAGACTGAAGGCTCCTCTGCCCAGGGACTCAGCAATTGCCCAGAAGGGGCAGAGTTAGGATGTACAGGGAAGAAGCAGCAAGACAATTAGTCAAAGCAAACTGGGAAAAATGCTTGCAGGGCATCAGCTCTCTAACCCAAGTGAATTGCAGCCTTTGCAGAGTGCTGGATCAGCTGCTGGAACCTGAAGAATCACCACACTTCGATAAGCTTCAAGAATTGCACACATTATGCCCCAGTTTTTTATGGATGCCCAGACTTTTTCTTTTAGAGGAAGCTTCATTGCATCAACCACAGTGATGAAATAACAGGTGCTCATCCATGCTTTAGGAATTGTACCCTTTTTCCAGAGAGGACTACACAAAACTATCACTGAATAAGTCTATTTGGGAAGATGCAAAAAGATAGATAACTTCATGCTTAGTGCAAGGCCAAACAGAAAATTTTGTCCTCTCTTCACTTCATCTTACACTACTTTTCTTAGTTTAGCCTGCTCTAGGTAACAGTTCACATAACATTTTCATTAAATAGTGGCACTATATAATAGTTTCTCAAGATTTTCAGTGCTACTCCCAAAACCTCTCTGTGGAAACATGACATGTTCTTTTCATGAAGAGATGGAGGCCAGTATGAAGAGCAGCTTACAGGCAGAAACATGGGTAAATGTTCTGAACAAATCCCTATATGGCCTCTGTTGCTAAGCAGCGTTGAGATAACCTGCTCTGCCAGAGAGTGAAACAACCTTCATATCTTTTCTCTTGTATCCCTTGTACACACCACTACTATATCCACAAACTCAGTGTTTCATGTTTCAATTTGCCCTCATGCAGAAAAAAATCCTAAAAAATCCCCAACAAAGAGAATGAAATTACAACTCTAACTAAAGACTAAAAAATGTTAACATTTAACACAATTAATACAAATTCAACTAAATACATCTACTTTAAAATAACTAATATATACACTGTTCAGTGAAAGTTAAGAGGCCAGCATACACAGAGCTACCACATGAACCAATACAGGGAGATGATGACCATTACAGACTACCTCAGTACAGGACTTTCTTCTGGGCTAGGCAACTGAGCTGTCATCCTCTGGAGCCCCAAATTTAGCATTTAACCCTCTGCATTTAAAAAGCTGCTAGTGAAAGTCAGGGTCCTGAGGGCACTTAGAAGCCCCAGTGTCCCTGACCAACCTCGCCTGGTGAGGGACACTGTCCATGGGAGCCCTGTCTCAATCTGACTCAGGGTTGTAGGTGTGCACTTCTGGACCCAGTTCCCAAATGAGCCCTGAACTTGGTTCATCACTCACCATGCTGAAGGCTGTTGATGGACCCCCTTGGCAGCATCTGGCTCTGCCTGCAACATCTGGATCCCACAGATCTGTGTTGATCAGTAAGGATAGCCAGCATGGAGTCACTCTCAGCACCTGGTGCTCAGGCTGGCCCTTGCTCTTACTGACAGGCAGTACATATCTATTTCCTAAGGTATGAACAAATCTGAACCAACGGTGATTACACTCACACCCCCAGATGAAGGCAATTAATGTTTGGTACAATGTATTCCCCCAGAATTTTGGGTACAGGAAGATATTCTGCTTGAAGCATAGGTTGTTCCCTGAATGACTTCATCACAAGCCAAGTTGCTTATGGGAAAGAAAGTGGGGGAAAAGATGTCTTGTCTTACTCTGGAGATGACAAGTGTCTCACAGATTACAGAGGAGGACTTAGCTCATGACTGAGTAAGGCTGAATTCAGTCTAAGATGCAGTAAAATGTTTAGAAGGTTTTAAAACCAAATCAGCAAATTTCCCCTTATGCAACAAGCAGGGAGACACGGATCAAATGATGCCATGAGGACATTACCAACATTCACTGACCCCTGACTTGGGAGAAGCTTTTGTAAGGTCAGATTTACACCTGCTGCAAGGAGAAGCATAAGAGTGGAAGTTTCAGGTTGCATATATTCACTAGGCATCTTCACCGTACATTAGAGTATGGCTAATTCAAACCACTGGTCCTGTAAATACATGCTTGTATGCAGAAATAATTGCACATTTTGAACATACATTGATTTTTCTGATGAGGTATCTAAATTGAGTTAAGTTTGTCTGCTAGCTGCTCACTGAGTTCTTATCTTCCCATGGAGGGAAAGTGTTTTGATACACAGCAAACACAGGCTTCAACTTATCTACTGTGTCTATAGTCTTTTCAAATTATCTAAAAATCTGCTTCTTTGATTTGTTCTTTAGCTGGTTAAAGGTTAAAAAACTTTAAAGAACACAGCATTTATTGCAACATCAAAGATGATTACAGAATACCTTGGCAGTTTACTTCTCTGCAGAATGCCCATAAAAAAGAAAGATGTGTGCATCAGGAATTTGCAGAATGTGTTGCACTATAAGATAAACTGAAAAAGGAATGCATATGTTCATGAACACAGTAAAGTTCCTATTTTGACAGTTACTGAAATAGCTAAAGTGGTACCATTTCTTTTGTAAATCTAGAAGGAAGGATGTTTCTGAAAAAATATTTAAAGATATTACTGAATGGATCCAGGTTAGGAAAGCTTAATTTTGGGTTAAGTAGAAAATGTCATGTGATTCGAAGTACAAGAGAGAGAAATCACAAGGTCGAAGACATTGAATTCACACCGGAGCCTTTGTATTTTTACTGTCACAAAATCTTCAGCCTTCTGGTGGCATTACAAGCAGAAAACACTACTAAACAGATGGAACAAATTAACCTCAGAAATGGTTAAAAAAGGCCTGGTCGTGGTTCATGATGTTTGGAAATATATTTTGCTTAAGAATTCCAGTAAATCTTTGAATTAAAATCCTCTAGAAATTACTTTCTTAAAGAAATCACAGGCTAATGTAAACTCAAGTTTGCAACAACTCCTACTTGCAATAACATGTGCAGGACTCCAGGAGTGGAAAGTTCACTGGATAATGTACTGCAACTTCTCTCTTACACAGAATAAGGACCTGAGGACAAATGATACAAAATAGGGCACTATCATCCAGGACAATGGCACTGTTTATTATATAGCCTACATTCTGCATTGCCTCTACTCATGATGCTGTGCCACACCCCAATACCACGGTAAAGATACCTGACCACCTGTGAGGACAACTGTCCCTCAATTCCCACAATGAGTGTGTGTGCATGTGTGTGTGAAATCCCACAGTAGAAAGAAAAATTTTGCTTAAATTACCTTTTTATGCTCCATTTCTACACCTGTAACATACTAATAGTATCATATCTAGAGAAAATAAGGCAAAGAGAAGGAGAGGATTTTTCTTGAAGGAACTTCAGTGTTAGAGGAATTGGTATAAAAAGAACCTGCTACAGGAATACAGTTATTTCATCCAACAGATCCTTAACGACTTGGTATTTTATCACTGGCAGAATGTCATCTTACAGGTAGAGTCCCACTAAGCATTATTTCTGAGGCCAGTTTTATTCAATATCTCTATCAATGACTTGGAGAAGGGAGTGGACAGTGAAGCCCACAAATCTAGGGGTGATACTAAATTCTTTCAAATAGCTGAATGCTGTGCCAATGATTAAGGAAGTCCAAAAAGAACCACTCACACTGCATGGGAAAACAAGTGGTTACAAGCTTCATTATAGACAAATGCAAAGTGAAAATATTTTCTTTCCAGAGGAAAATATCTGAACCCTACCTACATGATGCTGAACTCAAAACTGAGAGTCAAAAGTTTGGAGAAATATCTTGGTGCTTTTGTTGACAGTTCTCTGAACTGTTGTCTAAGGTGAAGTAGCACTCAAAAAAAAGTTGAAAAAAAAAGAGTTGGGCAACATCAGGAAGGATATTGAGAAAAAGACCTGAGGGTAATACACTTCTGCTACATAAAAGTTTCATGTTTCTACATCTGGAGAATCATGTGCAGTTCTGGTCAACACAAATACAGACAGATGCAGTGATGGTTAAAGAGAGTACAGAGAAAGGCAATTGAAATAATCATACCTAAAATGAAAAAAAACTGTAAAAGGAGGGACAAAAATCTGGAGGCTGAGGAAGGATATGAGATATACACTGTCTTCATGATTATGTTACAACTGAATGTGGAACTGCTGAACACCAGATTTTGCAATACTATAACTGGGACACTGGTGGAAGCAGTAAAACAGGTTAAAAAAAAAGTATTTTTTTCACACAGTGACTACTGAACTTCAGGAATTTGCTGCTGTCGCTGTGGAGGCAGACTCTATCAGCTACTTCAAACAGGGATTAGAAAAATTCATGGAAAATAGATATCCATACACAGGCAGTAAAACAGATAAGGCAGTATAGTCCCTTTTAAGATCCTTATACAATTCTGGATGCTAGAGAAGTATGAACGGAGTAGACTGTAGAAAGTGGCACCTACATACCCTCTCTAAATAGTCTCTTTTATTGCACCGTTTCAGTAGCAACAAAATGGATGAGACAGACCACTGATATTATCTGGTAGGATAGTTCTTATTTTTACAGGTTACAAAAAAACCTGTGTGTATATATATGCACATACATATAAAGTGTGTGTGTATATATATATATACACACCCCCATATATATCAAGAAGTACACAAAGTGGATTTTTTTCTAAATATCATCCTAGTGAAGATGGCAATATATTTAAAGAATAACTGCATTATTATAGGAATTATTTTAAAAGAACAATGGAGGAGGTGATATAGGCATCATGAGGACAAAGACTGAAGTTAAGATCGTAGCAGACTGAAAGAGGAATCATAGGATAAAATATAAAGGTCATATTTAGTTTCACTTTATTTTGGAAAAAGATAGCAGGCTATCATGTTTCAGGCTTTCAGTTCACACTTGGCTCAAAAAATTTTCCATTTAGGATTCATCTGGAGCAAGTCCAGAGAAGAGTGACAAAGCTGGTGAAGGATCTGGAGAACAGGCCTTACAAGGAGCAGCTGAGATAGCTGGGGTTGTTTAGCCTGGAGAAGAGGAGGCTGAAGGGAGACCTCATTGCTCTCTATAACTACCTGAAAGGCTGTTGTGGAGAAGAGGGTGCTGGCCTCTTCTCCCAAGTGAAAGGACAAGAGGGAATGGTCTCAAGCTCTGCCAGGGTAGGTTTAGGCTGAACATCAGGGAAAAAAAATCACAGAAAGGGTCATTGGGCACTGGACGATGTTGCCCAGGGACGTGGTTGAGTCACCTTCCCTGGAGCTGTTTAAGGCATGGGTGGACGAGGTGCTGAGGGGCATGGTTTAGTGTTTGATAGGAATGGTTGGACTCGATGATCCAGTGGGTCACTTTCAACCTGGTTATTCTATGATTCTATGAAAATATTAAAACAAAAAATGTCTGTAAAACCCAAGAATGAACAGTAGTCACATAACTAGTGTATCAGATCTTTCAGATCTGAAAAAGGATTTCAGAGCCTTTTCTTCTGCTTCTATCAATGAGTTGTGACATCTGCTAATGTGCAATGAAGCTGATCAAAGTTAAAAGAAAAATTCCATTGATGAACCACAAGTTTTATCAAAAGCCTGTGCTTTCAAGAACGTAGTGGAGTATTGCAAAAATAATTATCTCCTTTATCATGTTCTAAATAAAGCTTATTATGGTTCCAAGCTTCCAGCCAAATGGATCTACAGGCTCTGCATTGATGGAACAGTCAATATGCAGATTTGACTGCTGAATAAGACCCAATATATTTACCTATACACACATTCTGGTCACACTGAAATACCAGAAACAAAGCCAGGGATGTACATCTACACAGACAGACTAATTTCAAGCTGCAGATTAGAAAAAAAAGCAAACCAACAAAACTACTACACACAGGAAAACTCAAACAAAAACATCTATGCCAACTGGAGTTTTACATAGATTCATGCAATATATTAGAACATTATGGTAGTACAAGACTATCCAAAAAAGAGAATACTTGAAAATGAAAATGGTAATATTCTAAAATAATTTCACAACAATGCATAACCACCTTTGTTTCTGAAATATTTTACAAAATATATGCATTTTGTGGAATCACTTTTAGTTTCACTTACTGTACATTGGAAAGAATACAAATGTGACACTGACCCACAGAATCTAAAATGACTTTTAGAAAAGAAGGTTTTCATTGCCCCATCAGGTCGGGTTTTTTTGGTTTTTTCATTCTAACTTTGAAGCCAATCAAAACATGTTTCTATGTCTGCAGTGACCAGGAATAAAATAAAATTATTTCAGCTGCTGCAGTTTAGCAATGAAAATGAAAACATGATGCCAGAGCAAGAAAGAAACCTCCTAGCTGTATACATTTATTTACCTGCTGCCGAAATAATTATTTCACTAGAAACAGATATTCATCAGCATCTAATAATTTATTTTTTAGGATGTTATTGCTTTGCTAGCTTCAAAGTGCTTAACGGACAAATCATTCAGATCAAATTCTTACAAACGTGAAGTCAGCCTGCGAGCAAGTGCACAAGACTGCACTCAACAATGTGCATTTTATGATGGAATATGCAGTGGTTTATATGTTGCATTATTGTTAAAATTCAACAAAATATGAAGAGATTTTAAAAGAACTTCAAGAGCACAGCAGAAAGGAAGATCTTGAGCCTAGCAAGTTCAATCTTAAGACATCTTTTGCAGCAAAGCAGCAGTTAAGAATGACGAAGGTCCCTCCAGTTGAGGCAGGAAATAATTCCTTTGACTTGAGTATCACTTAAAGCACCACTTTCAACTACAACCTAGGTGGCATTTTAGCACCACAAGCAGTTTACTACCATGGAACCCTTTCAGACTTTTCACCTTACATGTCTTTTTTTATTCTGAAATCAGTGCAGCATTGGGGTGAATTTGCATTTTAGTGTAAACTTCTGAGACATCAGGGTGAGCATATTCATCATCTCTTTGCACTTCTTATATTATCCTTCCTTACAAGCCAGACAGCAATCTTACTCCTACCAAGACAGCAGTGACAAGTCAATTGCTTTTACTAAACATTTGAAATTTTAAGTTTTGCAAACTCTACATCAGTAAACCCCCCCACAAAAAAGAAAAATCGGTAACTATTTAATTTTGACCCAATGTCAACAATATAATGCTCCACAGCTGACTGAAAGCAGATGCCCTTCTCCTCCAGCCACCAAACCTTAGTTAAATCCGCCCCGTCAGAAAAAGACTCTAAGTGTAATATCAAAGGTTTCCCCAGGAGCCCTAAAGGCAATCTGGTAACAATCACTAAGGGTCCATTCACCACTTGGTGATTGCAGGAACATGTTATACTTCATCCTACTTCTTCTAAGGCCTCAAGGAAGCTTCTTCACAGCAAGCAAAACAGGGATATTGGACTTCCTTGGGTCTGTTATATGAGATTCCACTATAGCATTGAAATAAATTCAAACCCAGGAAGATGCCATTCAGGCTTACTGTTATTAAATTTTTTTTTTTTAAAATCCATTTAATTTTAATTATACAGAAACCAGAAGATGTAATGGTTAAAATAGAGTGAGAGAGGTTGGATTTGGTGTAAGTATCCTGTCCTTCATATTTGCTAAATTCTGTGTTAGCCAGCATGGCAAGCCTTACCACTTTCTTCTGCTGAGTTAGCCCTTTCACCATCCTTAAATGCAGTCTTGTTTTATTGAAAAAATATTTAACAGCCGGGACAGTGAGCTGGTTGCTTCCAAGTGTTTGTTTCCATCACAACACAAGTTTCTGGACCTTTGCCAGAGTGTTCTTGGCTTACAGAGGGACAAGGTGCTTATCCCTCTAAAGGGGTGGCCATGGAAGTGTCCTGAGTTGCACTGTGCTCTCCGCATCTTGTGCAGTGTTCCAGTGTTGGTTTATTTATGTCTTACCACAGTAGAAAACATGTAAGTTTAAGTAAATTGAGGTCATAAGATGTAGTAAGCTTCTACAAATCTAGCTCTACCATGGTATTAAGTTCTTGGCAAGCTTTTGGTAATATGACCTCATTTGAAAAAATTACCTATTCACTGGTACAAGCAAGTAAAAACTCACTTGGTTCAATGTAACTGTGATTGCTCAGACCAGCCACGAAGCTGCTGTACTTTGTTTAACAGTACTGCACGCTGCTATAGCACTGGTACTAGATACTACTGTCTATGTACAAATATTAAGTTAGGTAGGACAAAATAGTGCCTCAAGCCTTTATAATATACACAAGTGGAAACTTCTTCTGAAGTTTAAGAAACTTCTTTTTTTTTTCTGTTTTCATTACTTGTGGCAGTACTTCTTAGTCTGATAGGGACTGGAAGCAAAACTTTAGGACAAAGAAATTTTTTTATTCTACCCCAAATAAAAAGATAAAATACTCTGACATAATTCCTATTTGGGACACAGAAGAAAATTTCTAGTCTATACTAATTCAATCCCTCCTTGCCAGCAGCCTGTTTAAAACTTCATGAAGCTCTAAAAGCTTCTCAACTCTCATTGAATCAAAAAGAGAAAGAAAATATTTGTTCAATGCACATTAAAAAAAAATCACATGAAAAAAGTGAATTATTTAAAACCTAGTAAGATCAAAACCAATAAACTGGAAATAAACAATGGTTGTTTTCTAATTTTTCTGGTAGCACATCATTCAATTTAATATTATTTTATGACACTTTATTGAGATTTATATGATCAATTATGAAGTAGAGCGTTTGTTTTGGGTTTTTTTACCTAATGAATACCTGCTCGTCTAGCAGAACACTACATGATTCTTTTCCCTGGCATAAATGTGAAGTTCAGTTGTTGAAGGAACGATAACAGTACCACTAGCCTTGTGATGTTATTTATCTTTGGAGAACTGCAGGCAGTAAAGAATTTACTCTCAAAGTTGAGTTATGTTTTGAGGCAGACCCCTTGAAGTGCCTTGGAATGAGGGAAGGCGGGTGCAGGACAGAAGTAGCTGAGGAATAAATTTACTGAACAGTATTTTCCAAATCAAAGAAGCTTCACTAATTATACAGTCAGACTCCGCAATATTGATTTCTCTGTCAACAGAAAGCAACTTGTTTCTGTGTGGCAGAGGAAAACTAATATATGATGTTAAACAGGTACTACAGGTATTTTATAAGACTACATGTCCCATTACCATCAGCTTAAATTGCAGAAATAAGAAATGCATCAAATTCTAAGCATAATGTTATCCTGTTGGTTTCTTCTTTTTTAAGTAGGCTCCATGAATCACATATCTGAGGATCCAAGCCCTAAGTGTCACACACTCCCAAACAGTTCTCATTAATGTATCGGCTGCTCTGCACCATCCTGGTGAAGTGGATCAGCATTCCATCCACAGGGAAAAAACAGTACATTTTTTTTTCTTAACAAGTGATGTCAGACTATCTGTCTTGCAGATGAGAGACAGAGGAGCTCACCATTTGATTTCCACAGGGTTTAGTTCTCCAGCAGAGAACACAGTTAGCACATTAATAAGAAATAGTTGGACTAAATTTCAATATTTCTAGCTCATACTGTACATAGCATTCTGGCAATTGGAAACTATTAAATTAGTAACTTCTATTTAAGAACAGAATCCATCGCTTAGCAGAACTGACTACATTTCAAGTGTGATTTTAAGTGTATAATGGAGAATAGGAATGTGTTTTTCTTTAGATTTTGCTTCCTGGAAGGTGTTCATTACACAGTCTTTTGGTGACTATACCACTTGCTGTGCTGGTTTTCTTCTGGGAGCGTCTAGTAGATAATTTTTGTGAACTACTTATGTCTGAGATAATACATAACAGCAAGCTTATTTTAAAAAAACCAAAACCAAAAACCAAAAACCCACACAAGTATTCCTTTATTGGTGAGATTCTTCCTAGATTTATTCCTTTTCTCCAGTTAATGGGATATTCAGTAAGGCAGTAGGTGTAGATGGATTTGCAACATCTAGCATTGCTTTGCTTGGACAACTGACTTGAAATAAACAACATCAAGATGCAATATTAACCTGTTGAAACCTTCTGTAGGAAATAACTGTCAGTTTTTTTAAACAGATACATTTCTGCCTCACAATGGACTTAGACACAGGAATTTTCATAAACAATTTTTTCAACAACTTGTCCGTTTATTTAGCTGCCTTTTTGGAACTTGGTTTCAGGTAACCAAGTTTTAAAAATCTTTAACTATAGTTCATAGAGAGCAGCAGCTTTAAGAAAAAATAGAGCATCTACTAATAAACACAGTGCTTTCACAATTAACTTATTGTTGGACGGGGCTTTTTTGTAGCCTTGGAGGACTCACAAAGACTCAATAAACGTACTTTTAATCTCCTCTCACTTCAATGAAAGTGCATGATAAATTCACTGTGTGCAACAAGTTCATATTAAATGGTAGTCCAGCATACTATCTCTCACTGGACAGGTAGGAAGATCAGATAGATGTTTAGAAAAAGTCAGCAATTATCTTTTTCGTCTGCTCAGGTAAACTCACATGAACACTTGAGCTAGCATCCTCTGGATTCCACTGTAGAGACAAAGGAGTGCCTGTTGTGGTTCTCTAGGACAGACGCGAATTCAGATCCACGTCCACAGGAGAAGATACAAAGTCAAGATAGAAACCAGGGCTGCAAATAATACTGTGAAAGATGTGTGCAATTTACAGCAATCCTGGCTCAATGCAAGCTTCCCATGTTGCATGCTATTAATTACTCACTCTTGAAAAAACACAGAATACTGGATATAATGAAACACCACATCAACATTACATATAACATATCCATTCCTACACTGGAAATAACCTATTGAAAAATCTGGGAAAAGCCCTTAATATTACCTTTCAATTCTCTTGACTTCTGAACAGATGTGCTGATGTACAAGCTAGGAGGTTGACAATAACACTTAAATCCTCCTGTCATCAAAGGTATAATATCCATTAATCACACAACTGCACATATGTTACTGACATCACTCTGATAAAGGAATTAATGATTATGCTTCAGACACTGCTGTAAACTTCACTTTACTGGAAACTTACAACAAATTTAGTAATTGCAGTCAAGGTAAGCCAAATAGATCTCTCTGAAGAAAATAAACTGTATAACTGAAACTACTTAAAGACAAGCAGCAGCTAAAACTACGGCCAAATTATGTACATCCCTGAAGTAAGTGAAATTTGCTTATAGCAGTAAGAGCTAGATTTGTGGCTAAAGGACTAAGCTTGACTTCCCATCAATGCAAATATATCTATGCATACAAAATTGTATGTGTTTTGTAAATAAATATTAAAAACTGCTCACAAGAATATGTAAAAGAGCATTATAGAAGCAGAGGCTCAAAATCCGAGAAATACCAGAACTAAGAATACTTGTAAACCCTCATCTATTCCCTCTTTGCCTCTTAACCTTGCAGTTAGTTTTTGTCGACTTAAACGACAACTGCATTTTCTTTTGAAACCCCACTTTATAACTACATGAAAGCTTAAAGAAATGTTGTAAATGAAGCTGATTTGTGGAGAAAGGAAGGCTTCAGAATTAATTATCACTCTAAACAGAGGGAGTCTGTCCTTGTTTTGGTTACATCATTAACTCTACTAGCCAGATCTCTTACTTAAAAGTGTTTAAGAGCTGTTTGCTATGTATTTATCTTCTTCTGCACCCTCCCTGCACAAGCTTCGGACATTAACCTTTCTGGACATGTCTGAAGTAAAACAAAAAGTGTTGTTCATACTGTATAGAACACTAACACTAAAAACATATTAATATGCTCTGGGCCCAATTTTATTCCATCAAATTTTAAGATAGGTAATAAAGATGCCTTGATTTGAGCCCAGTCACCTTCAGCTCTCTACCTGAGGACAGAGTTCATCTCCAGTTTCTGTGCCGCACATAGGCAAAACAAATCTAGGCACAGGTGTTCTGAAAAAACGAAAGTGTTGAAGATTATGGCTGTGATCCCTCTGTACCCAAGGTTTCCAGCTATAAAGCAGTCATAGCTGTTTCAGCAGTTCCTGTGAAGCACCCTGGTTTTTGTTTTGAGATGCATTCAGGCACAATGGTGAAAGAACCATAAATATACAGACTGGGAAATAAAATCTCATAAGGTTTACACTTGATACATAAACAAGGCATCACACTTATCATTTATCACACCTACAGAAAACACCTCCTCTTCTACTACAGCAATAGTCTGAGACAAAAATGTACACAATCATGTAATTAACAACCGCAGCATACTGAATGCTCAAAAGGCTGAATTACACAGGAAATCTCAGTACAGTAGTGAATTTTTCTAATTTCTTTAAAAGTAACTGTTTGCATATAGGAGGAAGATATTAATGCATTGTCTGCCAATCACTTCCTACTGGATCTAAGTGTGGGTAGATCACTGGACTGAGAAGTTTTGGGGAGCTACCATGCAAATTCTTATATTAAAAATTCCAAAGTATAAGATTTTATACAGCATCTTTTTTATCTTTTGATAGGAATGGCTGGACTCGATGATCTGGTGGGTCTCTTCCAACCTGGTTATTCTATGATTCTATGTTCTTAAGAGATTTATATGGAGACAGAAAAAAATACCTTTCCTTTCAAAAGTGGTGCAGATGGTCAGGCAAAAGTAAGAAAACTAAACCAAACACTTTCCTAGAAGTCCTCAAGGTGTTCCACAGAAGTAAAATTTCACCTTTCACTACATTTGTGCATAGGAAAAATCCTCTAAATGAAGGGAAATTGATTTTGGTGTGGCTGGCTAACTAAATCAACTTTAGAAACCGTTGTCTTTCTTTTTATCTCGTCAGCAGGTAATGTGGTAAAGACTGGGTTTATATCCTTGAAGGCGTGCCCTACAATATCTAGGGACACATTATATTGGAGGTGCTGATGGAGAAGGGACATGTTTAACCTTGGCAGGGGGAAGAGGAGGAACTTAACAATAAGCAGTTTTCTTTCAAGCAGCAGCTGGTTTCTTGAACTTCACTTAAGCAGAGGAAGTAGCACCCAGCTGGGCTATTGCTGTAACAAAGGGGCTGCGCAGAGAGGAGAGGAAGAAAAAACAAAAATCTTTCTTCTTATGTAAGATTCTTTGTATGCCAGCATACTTTCTTGGAGCTATTCATTGCTGGAATCCTCTCTTCTCATCTAAATTTGTTGCCGGAGAAAAATCTGGGGTTTGAGCAATTTCAAAGTATTGCAAAAATTGTTCCAAAGAGAAAAAAAAAAAAAAAAGAAAGCCTGTCCTGTCATTGTCCTGCCTCATAAAAGAAGAATGTTTAGCACAACCACTATTGTGATAAGTGTCATGTAAGGAGATACACTCAGAGAAACTGTTCTCCACCCCTGCCCCAGGGACTCTTGGATCCCTTGGCAATATTTATTTTAGGTCTATGAAAAATAGAAGGAAAAAAAGTAGCGGTGGAGGGGTCCAAAATGAACGCTCTGGCAGCTCTGGAGGGCTCAGAAGCCACTCTCTCCACACATTCAGATATGAGCATTGGCTAGAAATTCAAACTTCTGAGTGATCTCCCCAGATGTTGCTACTATATGTTGAAAAAAGCCAGAAGTCGCATGGTAAGAAATCCCTGATATGAGAAGATAAAGTGCACATACGTTCTCAAAATAAATGAAGAACTTTGCAGTCTGAAAGCAGCAGTGAAACTCCTGACAGTCATTGCTCAAGCAAAGGTCTTTAAAATCCATTTTAGAGGAGATTGCCAACTACACACACAGGGTTTTATACTTTGAATGGAGCTAATTCTAGGATGGAGAACAACCACTAATGGGAAGAGGATTACAAACTGGAGTGCAGTAAGAGAACTTCTGGACAGGAAAGTCCCTGTGCTCCAGGGAGAAAAAATGTGCAAGCCCACAGGCACCTATGGCAGACACTGTTAGCGATATGGGGATGTGACTGGTACTGCAGACAGTCACTATAACCAATTAAATTTCAGTGACTGTTAAAGGTCTGACAAAGTGGAAATAAAACAACGACATTCTGTGTTATTCTGATCTTCAAGTAAAACCACCAAAGCTAAGAAATTACACATGCAATTCCTCTTTATTGAAATGAAAAAGTGACGTACTCCTCAAAATGTCCAGATTTTTCTTGACTGTAATCTAGAAACGCCAAAGAGAAAACACACAAGAAGAGGATATCTTAATGTCTACTAAGAAACCCCAATACAGCCATTCCAGCAGGCTGTTCTTAAATATCAACAACTTTTGTGTCCTGTACATTATAGATGTGTTCACATAGTAGACTTTACAAGAGTTGTGAACTAACACAACATCATCTGGTGATGGCTTAAAGGCATATTTTACATTCAGATTCTTTGAGTCCAGATTATACAGTTGAGTTGTAAGATGTTATTCATCAAAAAAGTTCACTCTAGTCAAACATATATGTTATACTTCCCAATGATTCTGGTTGCCTGAACACCAGTAAAAATGCTTTTCCACTTTCATTTTGCCAATGTCTTGCCTGAATACATGAATAGCCAATGTATTTCTGATAAATGATGGAATTTCTTATAGTGCTTTTAACACACAACAGACTATTCACAAGTCTAATCCTTTAGAAACTGCTTTTGTTAAGCCCCCATCAAATGAGTTTGAGTTTTCTGTGAATTGCTTAATTTGCTGTCACATTAAGATTTGCTTGCAGCATCTACGTGGGAGACCTTGTGGCTTTGGGCAGACTGATCAAGCTGACCCTGCTCTCTAAGCCTAAATTTCACTATGATTTTATAATGTTATTTGACAATTTTTTTTAAACAAAAAGAAGTATTAAAATATGACAGTTTTAAAATAAAATTGAGTTGGAAGAGACAGGGAAAGCATGCACAAATAATCAAGGGAACTTAGAGTCAATGAACAATTGAGTAAGTCAGTATATCTTACAAAAGTGCCCCTACAACCTCTAATCTACACACATTCACACACAAAAAATACTTGTAAACTGAAAATAAAAAAAGTTCCTCCTTTTTTTTCTTGCCTCTAGCATTATGACAACATTGATGACAAATGGGTAACTGCTTCTCTCAGCAAAAGCAAGAATATGTAGGATTGGTTTAATTTTCTCACTATTTTAAAAGTCCTTTTCAGGGACCCCACAAAAGGAAATGAAGATACCCTTCACAACGTGAAAAGGCAGAAAAAGCATTGTGGTTCTAGCTGAGTAATCTCCCACAGGCATAGATTTTTAGAACATGTGTAAATTCCAAATGGTTTTTATTTCTATGAATTATTTTCTAGATTACAGACAGAAGATGATGCAAGTAATTTTACGGCACACATTTTAAATCTATTAGAACCTGACTTCATAAGGAAAACTGGAAAGTGTGCAGTATTTCAATCTGACAAATTCAAATTTACTCACCTCCAGTCTTTGCATCATGAAGTCTACAATTTTGAGAGAAATATCATGAAACTAGTCTTTGGGATACAATGTTTAACATTTTGAAATTTATTTCTTGTCAACACTAAATCTCTCGAAGTTTCTCCTTAGAAAATCGGATTCTAAGTGGTGCTTGCATGACTTTTCCTCTATGCCACTGTTGGACTTAATGATGTTTTCCCTGCCACATAAGCATGTCTATAAGAAGCCCAAACAAGTTCAGAAAGAGTTATATAACATTTTTTACATTTTTTTGGGGACTATAATTAAAGCGATAAGATTATGGCAGAGATCCTGGAACAGATTAAGTGCAGAGTTCTATGATGAATGAAAGTTTGGGTCATTAAAAGTGCAAACCTAGATTTTTTTTCTTTAAACCACACACAGTTCAACATCTAGGACATAAAATTTTGCACTTAACAAAACACCTCTAACGGAGGTCAGCAAGAATACTGATGCATACATTAAAAAACAAACATACACAAAAAAAAGGGACAAAAAGTCCTCAACTGAAAAATTTCGTAGGTAGCAAGCTTGACTCAATATGTCTGCGCTGTATCTAGGTTGAAAGGAATGGCACGAAAGGACAGATCTAGACATAGATATAGGAGTAATTAAGAAAAAAAAGCTTTTAAAGAACTCCTTACAGGGATAACTTGGATATGCATAGGACTTAATCGATCTCTGAATGCAGGTAAAATTTCATAGATCGTGAAAGCTGTCTGAAGCTTAATATTTACTTTAGCACACTGAAGTGTTGGGAATAGAAAGCTGAAAGACTCTGTGGTTAGAAAACTGGAAGAGAAATTGTCACGCAGCCTCCAGCATGTATAGCATTTACAGCAAAAGGAGCCTTTCTGTCCAAAGGTAGATATGAACAGCTTACCAATATAATATACTCCCATATATTTCTCTTTACATAGATAATTTCTCTCTGCATTACAAATGTGACTGTTGTAACACAGAAAAGTAACCACACAGGCATCTGTTGCGACCCTCCTCTTGCTAGGTATCATTTCCATGCATCGTCAGTCATAAGCCTTCAACACTGAGCATTCTTCCCAGTGCCAAGGAGTTTCAATGTATTTTTTTTGCAGTCCAAAGCATTTCTATGTGGGATTTGAACTGTTTCTCTACTACTGAGTCACACAGAAATGTGAAAAAAAAAGTCTTCTATTAGTACATATTAATAAATTTAAGTAGTTAGATGTAGCTTTCATCTAATTTGAATGCGGGTTTAACCAGAGAGATACATACAAAAATTGAAAGCACCTGAAGAAGAAAACCAAGATTTTTTTGGAAAGTAAGAAAAATCTTCTTTAAAGAGTTCCAGAATTTTTAACATTATAGCAGACATATTAAAGAAGTTGTTATGAAAATAACTAACTTGTACATAGGGGAAGCTGGATGAACACTGAAGAACCAGGATAGAAATAAATTCTAGTAAATGCACATGTGCTTTGGGTGCATGAATACAATAATATTCTTGCAAATGTTTTATACACATGCTTTGGCAAGAAAACTGGTGACAGACTAACCTTTTTTCCTCTCCTGAAACACATTGTCCTTCATCCCCATTTTTGATTTAGAATAGGAAGTAGAAACTCTTTAAAAAGTAGTCTAAAGTGTGTAAAAATTCTCAGTCAATTGGGTTTCAAGACATACAAGAGAACATCTCATGATACACAATCAAAATAGCATTGATAAACTCACTTGTGCATGTCTTTAGTGTCATTTCATCTACTTGTCTTTCCTATTTCATTCATTTCATCAAACAAACTCCAGTAAGAGTGGGTAAGGCACAAAGTAAGTGTAGCCAGCAGGTTAAGACTTGTATCCATTAAACTGAGCCAGGCCTTTTTAAAACACAGGATGTCAAGATTGCAGACTTCAAACCAGCAGCCCTGTGCTTGGCAGTGATGCTAAGCAGAGCAGCAGTCAGGGAGCAGGGCTGATCCTACCTAGAGAGCTGAGTTCTGCCAGGAGATGACAGGCAGTCACCATGTGTATTTGAGAAAGTGAAGACAAAATAGCCCAAAGAAAGGAGAACACACAAGGATGTGCAAGCTCCTGAAAGGTCAATGTGTTTAGAGAATGCCAACACCAGTGTACATTATAATTGTACGATTGTACTGTTTTCTAAATTAAATGCTGCATTTGATATACAGAATCGTGCTGGCTAATTTTTTTTCTGTCCTTTAAAAATCCACATTCAGGTGTTTTACATTCCATTTGGGATCAACCACTGTAAGTCTTCTACTGCACAGGTAACATAATGTCTAATCCGCATAATCTAATACTACACAAAAGTGAAATAATTTCTTCTGAAGATGGACATGGAAAATTATGGCATGTTACCTTAAGAGCAGAATTAATTTATGTATAACAACTACTAGTTCATTGACTAAAAAAGCTATAATTAACCACAAATAAAACTAATTATACATGCTGTTCACGTATTTGTGGTGCCAAAAGCTGAATTTATAGCAGGTGACAAAACCACATATAATTTTGCCCTCTACATCACATTATGGCAAAAAAAAGTAAGCTAATGTTTCTGACCCTTCTGAAGTCAGTGGGAATATAACCATTATCTTCAAAAGGATCAAAACTGATCCACAAATCTTGTTTTCCATTCTCTTGAGCAACTTAATAGCAATCACGAGAATGAAGATTTTAGGATCACATCTAAGGTGATTACAGCCACAAAACACCAATGTGAAAAGACTACAGTTTAAATGTTACTCCAGTCTTCAGAAGAAAATCTATTGCTCTCTGGACAGGCAGGGCTACATGGGATTTCACAGCTGGCTTACTTTTCCAGCAGTGAACTGCTACTGAGGAGAGCAACAGCCACCTCCTCACTTGCTGCCTCTCAGGCACCAGTGAGTGCCAGGTAGGTTAGAGCTGTTTACTGACACACAGATAACTTTTTGCAGCTTTAGTGTTCAGCTCTACCAGCAGCCTGATCCAACAGACCCACACAATGGCTCACAGATGCAATGGAAAGACTGGATACCTCCAGCAAAAGAGAGCAGAGGAGAAGACATCTTCATCCATCAACAGTAGAATCAAAGAATCATAGAATCACCAGGTTGGAAAAGACCCACTGGATCATCGAGTTCAACTATTCCTATCAAACACTAAACCATACCCCTCAGTACCTCATCCACCTGTGCCCTAAACACCTCCAGGGATTGTGACTCAATCACCTCCATGGGCAGCCTGTTCCAGTGCCCAATGATCCGTTCTGTTAATTTTTTTTCCTAATATCCAGCCTGAAACTCCCATGGTGGAGCTTGAGGCCTTTCCCTCTTGTCTTGTCCCCTGTCACTAGGGAGAAGAGGCCAACAACTTTTCAGGTAGTTGTAGAGAGTAATGAGGTCTCCTCTCAGCCTCCTCTTCTCCACGCTAAACAATTCCAGCTCTCTCCTCCTAAGACTTGTTCTCCAGCCCCCTCACCAGCTTTGTCACTCAAAGTAGTATGGTCTCAGATCAGTGTACATGTATCATGAAACTGCACTATTAATCGGTCACGTTCAAATGGCCTGTAATAAAGCTCCAGTGTTTTGTTTTTATACTAACAGATCCAAACTGTTTATTTTCTATTTTTCACCCCTCAATAGTTAATTTCACTTTTGCAGCTTCTTTCGATTTAATGTAGTCACTATTAAAACAAACAAAAACCAATTCCTCCACAAATTGGCCAATACCCTGAACAAAGTTTTCAGTGACTTACATCTAAGTGTCATATGTGGACTGAGTAGGTTTCTGTATTCTTTCCATTAACATTCTCATCAGATGTCAGACAGCAGCAGTAAAATGTTATAAAACATTGCTAAAATCTATATAGTGCCATCACACAGTATTTTGCTTTCATCATTATGAGCCTGATCAAAAGTAAAGTAGCTTTTATGAATTCTGGATCAAATCACAACTCCAGTTACAACTTTTGCAGCTTCACTTAATTGTTCCATGCAAACAGTGATAACACAAGAACATGAATTTTATTCTTTAAGACATGGCTTTAAAGACAGAATTTTCCGTAGCCTTTTCTCAATATCAAGGTTGACCACAAATACCACACGAAGATTAAAACATGCAAAAATAGCTACAGGTTTTGACGAGCAATAAGTAAAAATGATGAAAGTTTATGCATTCAGTTGTGTTGCCAACCTGTCAAAATCTCATCTCCTGTGTGTAAAACCAGTAAGTTTTAAAGCAGGTTACACAGCTTTCTACATTAAGAAAATAAGCAGAAACAGCCAATAGCTTGGTAAGATTACAAGCATCGGCTGTCAAAATGTCAATGGTATTCATGAACAATGGAGTGATGTAAGCTTCACAACAGAGAAAATACAGAAATTTTCTTCCAGGAATTTTTTTTCACTACATATGCAAAGTTAAGGCAAAATGTCTTTCCTTAAATAACACATGAATAATACATCCTCTATGGATAATGCAAACAGAATTACAGTGAAAACTTTAAAAGAACATTGTTAATAGGTATTTTCCTGAATTTCTAAAAAAATTAATAGCTGTATCTGTGATTGCTGACACTCTCTCTTTCTCCCTTCTGGTAGATAGATTAATTTTTGCTTGAACTCTCATTAAAAAAAAAAGAAGCTATCTTCATTTTCATTATAAATTAACTGATTTCACTCATTATATCAGAGAGAAGCATGACTGTATTTCTTTTTTCTAATTTCAATTATTTTAGGCTTTAAACTTCAAGCTGTGGGGTGTTCCATTCCTGAAGTGGCAAACCCTCCCAGCATTTTGAAGAAAATAATACCTGAACAGCTTCTTTATAATCATCAGTATCTTGAAAACCACAACTGGTGAACTGTATATTTAAAAACTGATGTCAAACACTCATGCAATTATTTTTAAAATAAATACATGAATAAATGTAGTAACTTCTAAAGCATTTGTTTTACTTTTCTTTTATAGCTTTTGTGGTGTTATGTAAATCAAGGCAAGGAGAGAACAAAGTCTTTATTGTTCTTAGCTCAGATTCAAATCTATATTCAGGTTACCAGAATTGAACCAAGAGACCAATGCAGCAAGCCAGTAAAGTAGACCAATGCAATCAGTGTCTGTTAACTACCAAGAATTAGAATCTCCTCTTTCAGTAGAAAAAGAACATTAGTGGGATATATTTCTGGCTTTGTAAGATTACAAAATGTTGAACTCATAGTTTATATTTGCCTCAGTGGTTTCACACTGCATTTCTACAACTATTCCTGGACTAAAACATGTTCAGGGAATATGACATACTGTAACCTTGGCCCAGTGCACTACTTCATTCTAAGAAAAAGTATGTTAACCATTAAAAAATATTCCCTGGAGTTAGGAACAAAAGAGCAGCGGTAACAATTTGCACAAACTTAGCCTTTGTGATTCAGAGAGGACTGCAGCAGTGATTAGAAGCTTCCCATTCCATACTTTGTGGTCATTCTAACCCAGCATTTCAAAGCAGACTTCAGTTGCACTGACACAATTTCCCATGTCTTTAGTTCCACAGGAGAGATGTCGTTCTGAAATTTTCCCTTACTTTCACCCTGAGGCCTCATGAGACTCCTTTCAAGTTTATAATCTAAGGTTTCTACAGGACAACAACTTAGAAAATTCAGAGGAACACTTTAAGGGAAGATTACAAATAGTTACGTGTTAAATTAAAATACATTTAACTTTACAGGAAAAAAAAGGTAAAGCAAAAATAATTAAAACATCATTAATAGATTATCAGGATTTTAACCTTCTAAGCACTCTACTTATACCTTCAAATAATTTTATTTGTAGTGTGTTTATCTTTCTGAGACCATCAGTAATCTCATAAAGGCAGTAACCTGCACAAAAACCTTGTGGGTAGGACCAAAATTGATATAATACTTCACTGTACCATGGTAAAATCTGGGAACTATTTTTTCATAGTTTAGACTTCTTTATTCAAATATAACACAGTAAATTCATTTTCCAAAGACACAATGTTCTCTCTGCTGTCTGTTACTTGAATAACGTAATTTAGCATTTGCTTCAAGAATATTTTCAAAAAGAACCCATAAACTCATATGTCCTCTAACCTCTGCAAGCAGTAGCTTCCGTGTTTCCTCAGAGAATGTAAACAACTTTAAAAACAACACACTACTAATGGATAAAACATTACTTTTCTCTGGACAAGGTCAGTAAATAAACCTCCTTTCTCTCAATGCTATTTGCAGAATTATGTTCTCTGTGCAATCAGATAATGGTTACCAAGTGTTAACGAAGTCTGTATGGTGCATCAAATACAGAACTTGATGATATTTTATGTTCTAGGAAGCTGCCTGTGTCTTCTTAGACCCAAATCATTAGTCTAAAAAACCATCAGGTTAAAAAGCAGAGTGAAACAATATGCAGATATTGGGTTACATATGCAGCTGAGATTACATGTTAGTCTAAGGGATATTTGAACCACTTGAAGTGTTTTATATAATGATACAACATTGAACTGCAGTGTGGAAAGCACTTAATCTCATCAGGCATATCACCCAGCAACAATTCTCTCCTAACTTTTCCCACAGATTCATGGCAAATATCCAAAAGTTCAGAGGTTTGGTGAGGATAAGCCTCTTTAAATTCAGATTCCTATCTAAAACTCACTCATTTCTGATCCAGAAATCTCATTAGATATGATCTTCCTGTATCTTGTTCTGCTATAAAAGCTCTGCAAGCTTCCTTTCCTAAGCTGCTGCAATACAGCAGTTGCCATTAAAGGACTTGCTCTTGAATAATGCAAGCTCGAAGGGGATGCTTAAACATGCAATGCACAAAGCGAGCACGTGGCACAAGCCTGTGTGAATGAAAGCTCAGCAACATGACCATGAAGTTTCTCACATCTGAATGCAATCAAAGAGGACTTGTCAGAAGTTAAATATATTACAGCGCTCTACTGAACTTTAAGTATCTGTAGCTTGCATTTTTCCCTGCCCAAAACTTATCTCACTTTACTCTTTTTTGTCTAATAACACGAGTAGTGAGGTTTCTTGAATGTCCAAAGCAGCTAATTAACTTCCCTTTTAGAACTTGTTCTCCTACTGCATGGGTCCATAAATGAATTAATGGCTTACACTCATCAATATATCCAATACAGCTATTCTAATTTTGAATGACTTGTCCATGCCATATCTTTCTTTAAGAAAAGGTCAGATATGTGTTAAGAAGTAGCTGAATTATGTTTAAGATAACCTTTATTTCATTTCTACTTCAGAAATTCAACACAAGAACACTGCAGACTGAAAATGTGAAAGAGGATGGCATCATTCTTTGGCATGCTTCTCAATTAAGTCTAATGCATTATGCATGATGCCCTTTTGGCTCTGGCATGACATTGCCAGCTGTGGTTCACTGCTTAAGTTCATGACAGAAAAGCGCAAGATACTGTAACACTTTCTTTCAGTACCTTTTCTCGCCGTCAGGAAAAATGCAACTTGAGAACTGTTCTATCAAATTTGTTATGTACTAGTTACCTGTATTACAGCATGTAATATTTTATACCTAATGTATGTATAACAATACATTAGGGAAATGCATACCAAAGCACCTGTAGGGAATCCTGTTGTGTTGGTTTTTTTTGTCTGTCTGAGAAAACTCAGTATACATAGTTGCTATTTCCAGGTGAGTGACCAGACATATTATTTCACTACTGCAGACAATGATGGAGAAACATCACAGCTTCATGAGTTTGGAGATTTTTAATGATATGTGAATGACATTCAGAAATATAATTACAAAGAACGGTCTTAATATTTATAATGTACTACAGGTTTATGTGTTTGTAGATGATTAAGAGGATTTCTCCACTCTAGGGTGGAGAACAAAACACCATGCTCTCCATCATTTATGTTTTTAAGCAGTTTCTCACTTTTAACAGTGGCCACAAACAATGTGCAAAGATGCCACCTCATTATGTGCAAAATCACTCAGGAAACATCCAAGCCATTGATCTCCTGATACTGGGACAGTATTCTGGAAAAATGTCATGATATTCTTTACCCTGTACTGACATTATTTCTGCAGGTACATCTGCTTTGGCACTGCCAGAGACAGGAGACTGTGCCAAACAAGACACTGGCTGTTCTTACCTTAGCATGTTTTATGCAGTGCCTCATGAGATCAGAGGCTGCTATTGCCTTTTCTTTGGTCTTTTGTACAAATCAGCTTTCTAAAAGAGGGTGGAAGGAATCTAGCAAGTGGTTAAAAGTTCATGTTTCAAGAGAAAAATTACATAAGCACACAGAACTAATGAAAACTGATAAATAAGTGCAAAATCCTTAGTCTACATATAACATTCTCTGTTCAATATGTTTTCATAACCCTTCCTGAAAATGTAGCTCTTTATTATAAACATCCAGTGATCTATATAAGTACCATACACTGATTTTTTTATTCTATATGATAAATATGACCTACCCAAGCCAGGCTTTTTTTAATACCTATTAAAAGTCATTATTCATATACCTCTCCTCAGCACCCGGAATTCTGTAGTTCTATAAACACAACAGTGACCTTTAAAAGCATTAATTGTATCTACTTTATTTTCCATACTTTCCTGTTTCCAGAACATGATTATTTTTTGGCAAAGCCCATGCTTCATACAGCTGAAAACGCTGGCAATTCACAAGTATAAATTAGTCAGATAACAGGAAACACTGCCCAAAATTCTGCCATCATTTAAGCTATCCAAGCCCCCTCAAAATTACTAAAGCAGTACAGACGAAAACAGTGTGTTTTATCTTCAGGACATAGGTTTTTTTCTACAGTTGTGGAAGCAGCTTTAGGGGGCAGAATTTTGCATTGATTATTTTAATATTGGGTCTCTGAAAACAGAAAAGAGAAAGTAAGTATCGCAATAGACTTTTCAAGAAACCACTTATCAATTAGAGTATTTGAATTTACTTATCTTGTGTGATTCTGTGAAGCTTCTTGGAAAACTTATTTCCAGAAACTTATGAAATGGATCCCTTTTGTCCTTCTAGCAGCTGGATGGAAAGTTGTGCACCTAAATGGACAATCTTTCTTCTTGTGTGCTTGGTAAGGTATACAGACTCTGAAAGGAAGAATAATTGCTGGACCTTTCTTGGATGAATTAAGAATAAAATAGGCTGGATCCTCTAGGTCACAACTTAAAAATTAGTCTATGGAAAAGTGGAGACTTACTACTAGCTGGTATTTTCAATTAGACAATTAAAGTAATTAACTTTGTAAGTTAATCTCCAGAGTGTCTTCCATGAACATTCAGTTCCCTTATAACATACTATCTTTAAAAGATGAAACATTTCTTCTAGCACATCTACCACTATTAAATTATTTAAAATAGTGTCATTGGATGATTATTATTTTTAAGAGTCACACCATTCTGATGAAACCTCATTAATCCTTAGAGGACCTAGTGGTCTGACTGCAACAAAGCTAAACTTACACACAGTCACTGTGCATGGGAAAGAGACTTATAGTTGTTATATATACCGTGTGTTGCAGGAAAAGATGGATTAGCACACCCAAAGCAGGAAAAGTAAAATTTTTATGCTACTCTGTGTAGGAAGAGAAAGACTGTCCAAATTAAGTAAATAATTTGGATATTATTTGGATATTATTTAAAAGTCTGCTTTATACTACTGTTTTATACTATATTCCATGTGTTAGTGGAATATATTCTATGACACAATACAAATAATTCATGCTTCTGTAATAATCTGAATCTACTTACTATGAAAAGAAACATTAACTAAAACTCACAGCCCTTTCGCTCTTTTCAGTCTCATTTAAAGGTGGCTATGCACATTTTAGACATGGTAATTGGAGAACAGAAAAGGTGTTTCACAGTTGTTCATAGCCATTTGCTGCAAGATTAAATAGTAATATTCACTATCATGATCTCTCAACTGCTAAAACCCTTTGCATTCCTTTAAACTACCACATTAATAAGCAGAGCCAGGGCTTGGAAGGAATATTTATTATTCAGGTTTCCTTAGTTCTGAGCAATTACTTTTTAATGACCGATCAGTTTACTGGAAAAGAACAGAAAGCATGAATGATGAGATACAGTTTACCCGTACATGTTTTATAGATCTATGTTTACTGTTTCTTACTGCAAGTGGCAGTTGTATATACACTTTACACAGGACTTCAACCCTGGTGTAGAAACACTGTGGACTCACAGATCCACAAGCAACACACCACTTGCCTTCCTCTAAAGATACATTTCTCTTAACTGCTAAGTTGACATTATGGATCATCTTCCTCATCAACTTTTTAATGGAGTTAAACAATGTGCTGAACACTTCTCAGCTTACACAACAGCCTGAGACTTACCTGAGGTGGTAACACAAAGCAGCTCTCTACATGCTTTGCCACACACAAACAAGAGACTATAGACTGGGTTCACTACTCTTAACACAGTAATCAGGCAAAAAGTAAACCCTCCTTCCATCAAAACAGTGTGTATGTTTCTGCTAAAAGTACACACTTAAAAGTGAGTATTCCCATTTCACACATGCATTAGCAGTGTGAAAATAATCTAATATTGCAGTTTTGAGAGGAAGATAAAGTGTAATTTAAGTTATATCCTACTCAAGTCTGGTCCAACTCACAGATTGTGTGGTACAGAAGACATGTTGTGCCAAAACTAAAATTATTCTGTGCACATGCTAAAAAAAGCAATGAAAATTTTACTAAAGATGCAAACCCAAATGTTTTGTAAATTCCACTTCTTTCCCATGGTGAAATTCTCTGGTGTACAATTATCATTTACTAAGCTCACTGTTGTTACCAAAAAAACAAGCAAACAAAATGTTGTATTGAAGTGCCCAAATGAATTCCAAAGATAATTTCCTGCACATAGAAGTTGCAGAAGAATCAAACTTTATATGCGGTTTCCTTTTTCCTGACTCTTCCTTTGGGGTGCATTAGTTGTTTACTTGTAAGAGCAACACCTAAAAAATGCAGTATTAAATCTTTACCCACAGTCACTTGGGTAAAACAGGCTTTCTTTAAATAGCTTTTAAAACCGTTAGCAAGCATAAATGAGACATTCAGATAGCTACCCATGTGAGCAATACATTTCCACTTATTTTAAAGATAGGTTTCATTTTTACAACTTCACTGTTATATTGAACGCACTAAAGGTGAGTTGTGAATAGTGCTTTATGGCTATAAAAGACAAGAAAAAGCACAGAGTGCTAGGACAAAGGGCCAGTGGGTTCAGGTAGGTCATGTACTCAGGTCTCTTCTCTCCCGAAGAGGACGGACAGCACTGAGGGTCACAGCACATGGCTACAGGAAGATAGATCCCGCCACAAAACCAACCAATCAAGCACATTTCTTCCCAGGGCTGCTGCCACAAGCTGGTTTACCCTTTTCCTTACCCTTCTCCCAAGATGAAACTAAACTGAAAGCCACAATCCACCCTTAACCTGAAGTATTTCATTTAAAGCAGCATTGTTGGGCTCTCTTGATGGCTGAAGAACAGTAGTCCATTCCCATAAAAGTTGTTAGATAACAATGCCAGATGAGGAATGAACCATTATGGTGTTAACACAGCCATAGTGCAAAGCTTATACAGAGACTTTGTGGATCCTGTAAGTGATGGGTCTACTCCAGTTCTGTTCAAGGCCCACTACTGCTATGCCCTGTTTGATTGACAGTATTCTCATCTCCTTTGATGTCTGTTAAAGCATGGTGTATAAGACAGACTGACTTGCCAGGGAAGTTACTGGCAAAGCATGTGGTAGATATTCTGAAAATTCCTCCCCTCAAACATGCCTCAACTGGAGTAACACATTTTTCTCAAGAGGAAAAGCGTGAAATCTGTAGTCCCAGCTACTCTGTCCAAGAGATATCAAAACAGTATCTTAGCTTCACCTGTTATCCTAAAAAACTCCTGTCAGCACATGATCACATTAGGATTAAAATCTTGAAGCTGAATTTTACGCTTGGCTACACTAAGATGTTTTGGACAAAGTGAGCTACTGGCATAGTTAACTCTAAAACCTAATATGCAGGCAGGAGGACCAAGGTAAATAAAAGCAGTACAAACTCCAGCTTGCCCTCACCTACTGATGGCAGTTGCACTGAATTCTGGCCACAGATGCCGACTCGGGAATATTCCTGGGGTTGTTGAGGCCTCAGTTGGTTACAGCAAAGCAATCCACGGAGCTGCAGCTGCAGCGCTCACTTTTACACATGCAAACTAGGAACAAGCCTTAGCTTTGAGAGGGTGTGAAAGAGTCCTGTTCAGTTTGGGTGCTACATCACAAAATAAAGTCTTTCCTGTCTGAAAGAGAAGCATTTAGCCTCTTCTGATTGATGCTGGAGGAGTAACTTCTCCTGCAGATCCTTGATGAGCCTGGCTGCACTGATAGCCTGACTTGAAGTTTAACACTAAAAGGACTAATGTGAACAATGAATATTCAGTGAGCTAAGCAGGCTTTAATAATCCTTCAAGAACAGCTAGCAGTAACTGAGCAGAATAATAGCAAGTTTCCCAAAACCGGATCATCATGCTGGACACATGGGCTTGTGTGTGTGATAGACAATGATTACAGTATTTAATTATCAGCTTCACTGTTCCGACTATTCTTGAACTCAGTGTCTACTTTTAGACAACACAATGATGCGATGAATGCAGTCATACTGTGTAGCAGTCAAAAGGAAAACTAAATTTAACATATTCAATACTGAAATTTCTGGAAAAACTTATTCTGCCTTGATTTCATGTGTTTATATGACTTCTTGAGTCTACGATATATAAGACATCATCAGATACCACTCTAACTCGTAGGGCTTCAGGAAATACTCCAAAGGATGAGTCAATATCAGTTCCTTTTATTTTATCTTATGAACTGCCTGTAGAAACCAGCTGGTACTTTAAAGATAGATACTATTGCACATATAATAATAGAGGTAAATAAAATGCTGAGTTTGAATATAACAGTGTATAGATGTATACAAAAAGACATCAGAACACAAACAGCATAAATAAAATTGTTCCATTTACCTATCTTTTCATTCAATCTTTTTGCCATAGTTAACACCCACCATCAAGAAATCTTTGTCAATAATTCTATATTTAATTTATATTAGAATATTTTAGCACTGAAGTAGCTAAAAATACAGGGGCTAATTTAGTCTTTGGTCTCACACATGTACAAATCCACTGAAGCAGAGATAATAATGAACAGGATTGGGCCCTAAAAAGTTCTAATTTGACACTAATCAGTAATAAAAGGCAATGCAAACTTGTGCTAAACAGATTACATCCATATAACAATATCTGCATAATGGCTTTAGCTGCTTAGCAACATAAGTATAAGAATACCAGATAAAATGGATTATAAGCTCTGATTAGTCCCAGATGAATGTAACAGTGGCTACTAAGTTAGGTTAATTTGCACAGTATATCATAAATGACACTCTGCTGAGGTATTATAACAGAACATATTTACTTTTTAGTACAAATACAGTAAGAAAAATAAGACATGCTTTTATATTACCAAAGACAGTTTCGGTCACATACTACAGTGATTTTTCTTAAATTAACTTAGAAAAGGGGACTTAAAAGACATCATAAGTACATCATACTCTTCCCTTTTGCTGTTTTACAGTTTCTTGCACAAATAAACCAAGTCACTTAAAAAATATAACACCATTTTAAGCCTTTTGCAATGTTCCACTTTTCCATACTGATCCTTGTACGTTGTAAAAATATTGTACTACTGGACTTGCAAACCCTCCTGGTAAAACATTTAAATAGAAGACATGGATAAAAGAAGGACTAATTAATCTTGGGTTTTTACAGAGAGAGTTTATGCAAAAAGAGGTTCTGAGATTTGCCAAAAATCACCAAGGAACATCATGACAGCTGAAACAAACAAAATCTCCTACATCTGAGCTTTTTAAACATCAGCCTTCTAGCATTATCCAGAGTGCACAACATACAGTGCGAATGCACAGAAAGGAGTAGCGCCTGATGCACAGTGCTCACAATCTAGGATAAATCAGCAGTAAGCCACTACATAGAACATAACCATTAGGGGACCAACACAGTTGTAATAGGGTCACTACAGTCTATTCCTAGAGGTCCTTCAGTTCTGCCACTGTCATGTGCACAATCCCTACCTTATAACACCAGAAGACAGGAAAGAAGTGAATGGTCTTGCAGTTCAGCTCAGGAGCTATGCTATGAACAGATATTCTTTTAAATATGCAGACAATTGTAAGGGAAAAAAAAAGTTTTTATGAGTGGGATAAGTCTAACTATTCACCTGTAGCAACTGTCCTTTCTGACTTTATTTATGTTTTAAATACTCGTTTTATTTAACAGAAATAGCTATAATGCTCACCAAGAGTCCTTAAAAAGTTATGTAACTCTATCATTCAACAGGAACATTGCTCTGTACTAACCACACTCTCTAATATGTCTGGGAACAAAACAATTTTCTTGAAGATAGCACTTTGAAATGAGCAGGACAGGATTTATTCCAAATCTGTCTAATTTCATGAGGCTGGATAAAATAGTAAATGGTAAAATTTAAAAGCACTAGCTCTCTAGTCTTCTAAATTTATTATGAATTATTGTAATAAAGCTTTCACTGTCTTAATTTGAAAAAATGTTATTTCTAAAGTATTTATTAGGATAATTCATTATAAATTATAGGGTGTGCACATATACGTGTATGCATCTCTCATGGTAGAGCTCTACAAAATTTTAAATGCTATGAATAAGGTTGATGGGTGTAGGAGGAATAAAGTGAAGCTAGTTATACCTTTATTTTGCAGAATTTCAACTTTCCATTGTAAGACTTTAATTTTCACAGTTCTGAAATTTCCAACTGTGAATAAAGTAACACATGTACAAGAATTTCTGAGAAAATAGCTCTATAAATACTCAAAGCCCCTTTGCCAGCCATCTGACTAAAGCACTATCAATGAAATCTAATGTTGCTACTGTTCCACAGTCAATCACTGAAGTATGGTATGAGGTTGGAGTAAGAGGATGCTGGAGAGGAGAACTGGGCATCATCAGCATTATTGTCAGGTAAGATACTCCTTACGGAAAACACAAGGAAGGAGCACAGAGAAAAAGAGAAAGAGAAGACAGGAGGAAAAGCAAAAGAAGAATGTGAATGGTGGTAGTCCTGAACAACATCTCCCCCCTCCCTCCCAGCATTTTCTCAATGAAAGACACAATGAAGTCCTGAATAAATCAATGATGATGATAAGTAAAGGTCAGTTATTACAAAAATGCTGTACCCTGTAAGCTAGGCCTTGGACAAATTTCACTATGTGAGCGCCAAATACAGAATGCAGTATTCTTAATTTATAATCCTGCTAACAGACCACAAGCAAAGCAGAAATCAAACTTCTGAATACACTGACAGATGCATTGATCATATTCTGGCAAAACAAGATGAGAAATGCTGCTGCTAGTATAGGAGTATCAAAAAATACTGTCTAACCATGACATGGTTTTACATGTTACATTGAAATGTCTGAGCTCCTTCCAAGTGAAAACAAGCATCAGCTGAGGTCCTGCTCATAGATTTCACATTCTTTCTAGTGTATAGACCTGGGTTGCTGAGTTCATAACTCAAACTGTTGCAGACAAAGCATCATATATCATCTTCATACACTTTATCCTAAGCTTTGGAACAGAACCCAGCTGTCTTGACTTCCTGCAGAAGTCACTGCAGAAGACCGCAAAAAAAACCCCTGAGGTACAACATTTGAATACACATAATTTTAATGTACAATGTTCTTTTTTGGGGGGGAAGGGGCTCATTTTTTGACAGCCTTAAAGCAAAATTAATTTATGGATTAAGAAGGGACAAAATAAATACTAGTCCCAAGAATATTCTTTTAAAATCAGGATGCTTGATGGGACTGCTAAAGGTAAATTCAGGTATGTAGGACTAAAACCACATTAGTGTTAAGTGTGTTGTTATTAGCCTTTATTTGACAGGATTTCTGAATTGCAAAAGAATTTTAAATATGATTAATTACTTGTGATAATAACAGTATCATCTAGTAAATGATACTAATGAAAAGTTTGCACCATGTAAAAACCAAATAATACTTAAGTATACTTACATTAAAAGGCATATTAGGCAATTTTTCTGCAGTGTCTTCACCTTATTACTGAAGGAACACAACGCAATATATGAAGTCAAGCTCATATATTTGCACTTTTGTAGAACAGGAACAAAGCAAGTAATCTCATTACAGAAAGTCAACCTCTGAGTGCTTTGACAATGAATAGTGAGTCAGTATTCCCCTTAAGTCACACAAATATGCTCTACCTGAAATGTAAAATATACTTCCAGCATGATCACTTCAGGGACCAGTTCTGCAAAGTACAGTGGCCAAGGCACAGCATACAATTGCAGCATAAGTAACTAGACACTACTGTTTAATGCATCTTAAACTCTATTATACAACAGCCTTTGTCGCAGTAAAGCTATTTTAACCACAGACCATGTTTGTTCAAACAAGTTTTTCTACTTGTTTTTCCACTGAACCTGAGCAAATCATTCAGTGACTAATTCAGTTGGTACATTTTCATTTGTTGTCATTCATAAATAATTAATAGCCTTAACAGATATATTCCTTTTGCTTTTACATAGGTTTTGGTTTTTTGTTTCTTTATAAAAAGTCCTTTGCAAATTGTTCATATGCCATAGTTAAAAAGAAACCTTCATTTTTCAGCTGTGGACTTTGATTGGGTAGCACTAGCTGTATTTTCAGTTATTTGAAAAGAGGCACTACTATATGACTTGCAACTATAAATCACATAACTACTGGTTCCTCTAAATTCAGCAAAGCCACAAACTACAGTCACTCTCTGGCCAAGAGATCTGGGAAGAAAAAAGATGGCAATAAGAATTTCTAAATAGAAGAATGCAGAAAGTATGGCTCAAAAAAAGGGAGAGATACAAAAGGAAATAAATCTGCAGGAGCAAGACAGGTAGCAGGAGAAACATTTGCCATAATTCATTTAATATAAAACTGATCTTTACTGATGTTCTGCCATGTGATTCACATCAGGCTGGTGATGCATTATTTACACTTCAGGGAGCACAGTCTGCCTTGGTCCTCTGTTCACAGAGTTTATCCTTTACCTCAGTACAATCCTTTTATCACTTTCTTCCTATGAAATATTAAGCTTATGTCTAGTTACAGATTTTACAATAGTATGCTAAAACATTTAAAGAGTATGTTTGCACATACATTCAAATGAAACGAAACTCTGAATGCATGAAACATCCTCCATAGACAAACTGTATACACATCTTCCTGGGCTATTTTTTTGTGTTGACTTCAAAGTACATAATACATAAATGCATTTCCACTATTTTAAGAACTGTATGAATATATTAAACATTTGTTATTTGCATATTTGAAGACATTATAACCTTAATCCTACTAGGCATTTTCCTATGGTTTTCCTACTGCCCTATTTATCTTTCCCAATGGCTTTGCTGGAAGACGTTTTAGTCACAGCTTTTCTGTAATTCTACAGACATAATTATTGCAGTTGCTCATTTGTGCCACCATAGTTTTGGTTACAACATGTGAATATGTGGGTATTTACACATGTACACAAATACATTCATATATACCATTATTAAGTCTTAATGTTGTTCAATATGCTAATCTAATTATTCGTTTACTCTGCTAAACTTTTCCATTAAATTGACTGAAATACTCAAATGTAAGAAAAGAAAAAAACCAAAAAAAACCCCAAAAGACAGAAAGAAGTTGATTGATTTTCAAGTGTTTTATTTAAAACATATGTATATACTAACACCTAAACTTACTCCCTTCAGGTAAAAAACTCACCCTGTTGAAATGAATGGCATGTTTGGTCCAACAGGCAAAAGTTGAAACAGTGAACATTTTACCAGGCACATAAAAAAATAAGGGATGCTTCAATTCTATTATATGTGATTATTATTCTATCAGTTGTGATGGGTTTAGTTTGGTTTTTTTTTGTTTTGGAGTTTTATCTTGTCTATAAAGCTTTCTGGACATTCAGGTAAAAAACTGTCAGCTTAGCTGATTGACAAGAAAGAAATAAGTGACTGAAAACTGAAAATCAGAAATATTCTGTGAACACAACCGGTTTCAATCCCTGTGACTGACTGGATTCAGAAACCCTAATGAGTTAACTACATCATCCAAATGTTCATTTACATTTAAGCAGCAAATCCAAAACAAGTGCTATGAAGAGAAATTCTGTATGAAAAATTACCAACATGGAACAGGCTGCAGGAACAGGCAACCGTAACGTACAAAGGAAACCCAGAGAACAGTACATCAGTCATTTTTTTTGTATTTTATGCATGTGGGGGTTGTTTCAAATTTTTTAACTCATTTACTGCCATCTCCTGGTACTTAAAAGGTAATACTATTAACACTATTCAACAGCAGCCAGTACTCCTGTTCAAGACTACTAAAAGCTGAAATGCCAAAAACTTCCCAGAAATATTTTAAAATATTACTGTACTTTTTACATTGGTGTCTTTTATTCTGGAAACAGAGAATATTATTCCTTGGGCATAAACTGGTAAGAGATTCCCGTAGCTTACCTTTGTCTGGAAGCAGCAGTAAAGTTGTGTTAAGTATGGATGTTTCCGTGCTAGTGCCAGAATTCTCTTTTCTGTCATTGTACAGTCTACATCATCATCTTGAAGTATGACATCTTTTTTCAAGACTTTCACTGCATATACTTCATCTTTTCCTTTTAGCTCAGCTAACATTACCTAAAACAAATACAAATTCTCTTTACATATGAACAACAGATATCATAAATGCACGGTTGCAGAAGATTTTGACTGCACTAGAAATACAAAGTTACTTGTCTGAATTAAGTGGTATGTTTATAAAATTGGAAGTAATGTACTTATAGAATAAGATAAGTACCTGTGTTGTTCTTTAAACTTGAAACAGAAAACAAATACTTTGATAGTTAACAATGCAGAAGATGGAAAAATTTTATCTCCTCATTCAAATATCCTAAGGAACGCCTATTAATGAGATCTCAAAAACGAATAAGGTAAGATGATATAGAACAGAAATTTATCTTCCACTTTTATCTCCAACTTCTGGTTCTGAGATTTCTGTGCAATTAACTTAGTATACAAACCCATGTACCATTCTGGCTGCTTTAGAGTTGTTGATTTTAACTACTGCTATTGTTTGAGGTTCAAGTCCTACGCTCTGTTTAAGGTCATTTCTGGCTTGGAGCCAGGGTAATCTTCAGAGAAAGGATTAGAAAACAGGGAGACAAAAGAAGTGCTTTCAGCCCTGCCCTCTGCATCTGCAGTTCCTGTATAGCAAGGAAGGAAGAGTGTACTTGTGAAAAAAGATTCACATCTCGGTCCTCCTCTTTAATTCCATGTGCAAAGTACTGTGAAAAGAAAATCTATAAGCCCTGTAAATAGGGCAATGTCCCTTCTACCCTCATCTGTTCCCTACTGTGGGAAGGTATCTGGCGAGTTACACCTTTGCCACATACATAGGATTTTTGGCTAGCTGTCTAAGCTTCTTCCACTTGTCATATTTGAGCATAAATGCTTGAGGTCTGCTTCCTCCAGCACTGAACACACCCACTGGGGAGAAACAAGCACAAAAACTGTTCTGTGAAATAAGTAAACTTGAACTGGGCGCTACCTAGAAAGACAATGAACTCAAAACTCCGCAACATTACTCCTGGGCTGATTCTTCCTGCTTGACCATAACTAATTCTCTTGTTGAACAGCACGTCCTAACTGTATGTGTGTCTTCATTACCAATACCCTGAAACAGTGAAGCATTGACATTTGGTTTCAAAAGGCTTGACCCTGGTAAATGAAGTAAGCCACAGCACAGAAGATGCCGGCTGATCAGGAGCCTGGTGTTTCTGATTTGTGAGGTAAAAGCTGTTTTTACCCAATAGGCGAAGAATGGAAGGAAATCCCTGCTGTGGAAGCACTTTCTGAATGTTGCTATAAATACTTCCAAAGCAGTACCATCAAAAAAAGCCTACAGACCAGTAAAACAAAACAAAACAAAACTACCCACCTTGCCAAAGCTGCCTTTCCCTAATACTTTGATGAAGTTGAACTCTTCCAGGCCTATTCGCTTGGTCTGGGCCTGTTTGACCTCCCCATTTTCACCGTTCTCCCCTGCTTTGTTAAGCTGGTTGTCTGTTGATGTTGTAGCTGTTGCTCTGTGTTCCTCTCCCCGATTGTCAAACGATAACGCTTTCCTAATGTTGTTTTCCAGCTCCTTGATTTCTATGGAAGTGTGAGAAAAAAAGTGTTTGTTTTAACCAGCCATCAGAAAAACAGCCCATATCAGTCTGTATCAGTTTCGGGAAGGGACATGCATCATCCCTGAATGCTTTGTAGAGCAATCTGTGCTTAAGAATACATGCTTACCAAACTGCTTCTCCACCTTACTGTAATTAGACAAAACCTTGCTTTAACAGGAAGGGTGGCCGTTTAAAATGAAACTGAGAGCATGACATATCCAAAGCTCAGAAAATAAGTCAGAATAGTGGCCAAATAGTTGTTTTAGTGATTTTGGGTGTTCCTGTACCACAGACAAATATTTTCTTTTTAGTACCCCTATCTTCCTGCAGCACTTGAACTCATCTTCCGGCTTTAGTATCTTACAGTTGTATCTTTAAATGTTCAAAGGATAGTTGGGTGTCCCAGTCCTTGAAGTCAACACAAATGGATCATCTTACTCAGCTCCAGCTGTTAGCAGACTCCTGCCAATAAACTATTTGACCACTTCCTAGCACCACTTTAAGCACCAATTGTGTAGATCTGTTAAATAGTTCTGAATGTTTCTCAGTCTTAAATACAGAGAGTCCTGGTGACTAACAGACCTTGGGGTCTGTCTCAAGCTCCTGCATAGTACTTCTGCCTGATGACCTTAGAAGCAACAACTTTACTGAAAAACAACAAAAGTTAAATATAAGAGAGAATTTAGATGAATTATTTGTTCTTATTTCAAGTAATTAATCAGATATTAAAAAAATATTATTCATTTAAAATACTGTATGTGAAATCAAGAGGCTGACAAATTTAAACCAGTTCTGGACTCAGTGTTTTATAGTTCTTACTACTATGAAGCTTTGGAGATCTCTTCCTTAAAAATAAGGCTAAGAAATTTCTTATCTCTAAATAAATTTCAATGAATTTGACACAAAAATACTCGTCTTCTTGTGTCTTGTTGTAACGATTTTTTTCAACCACTGGTTTACATACATGATGGTATATAAGATACCTCATAGACTTCTGATTTTTAAACCAAACACTCAGATCAGGTTCACAAAGTGCTGCTGACATATATGTTCTGTCAATGAAGCTATTCAGCTTAATGAAATCAGGTCATAGCAGTGAAGATTAAAATATTTTTCTCTAAAACTATGCAAGGAAAAAAATCTCTGAAAGGAAACATGCTTTAACAAAGCCTCTAGAGACCACAACAACACACTAGCATAGCCTAACTGGATGGAAGTTTTTATTATCACAGATGTCCAAAATGAAAATGCAAGTAGGTTATTTTATTTCAAAAACGTACTATCTTTTCAGATAGATAAATACTCTTTCAAGTTCTGTGGTACTATTTAAGATGTTCTCACTCTTACAAAACAATATATAGCCTCCTTGAATAATGGTATTTGGTTAGGCAATGACTCATCCAGTAAAGTTAAAATATTAAGACGACTGTTTTATAATTTTCCCTTTAAAAGACACTTAATTCCACAGATATAAATGAAGCAAGAAGTAGGCTTTTTAAAGCAGTTTTTGCAGTTTCTAACTCTAAGTACTTCATTTTTTGGTGGCAACTACTTTGTTGATTTGATTCTACAGAGGGTGGAGCTGAAAGGTTTTTTACCCTTCTGAAAAAGGAAAATATGTGGCAATATATATATCAGTTCAGAAATAAAAAGAGATGTTTGACCTTGATCACATGGAGAAGTTGGTGCTGACTTTGACCTATCTTCTTCTGATGATGTGCTTCCCAGAACTGGTTGTTGAGTCTCTGCACCTGCAATTAGCTAAGAACAATTCCAAAAGAGATACTCAGCTATAAGATCCTCCCATGCCAAAAGGAAATTTAATTTAACAACATTAATTCACAAGTAGAATTATGAAGGAAAGTGAAGATGTTCTGCCACTTTTCAAAGGGATCTGAACAGGCTGGACCTTTGGGCTGAGACCAATGGCATGAGGTTCAACAAGGCCAAATGCTGGGACCTGCACTTGGGACACAACCCTATGCAGTGCTACAGACTAAGAGAGGTCTGGCTAGAAAGCTGCCTGGAGAAGGACCTGGGGGTGTTGGTTGACAGTCGACTGAACATGAGCCAGCAGTGTGCCNTCTCTACAACTACTTGAAAGGAAGTTGCAGAGAGGAGGGTGCTGGCCTCTTCTCCCTAGTGACAGGGGACAGGACAAGAGAGAACGGCCTCAAGCTCTGCCAGAGGAGGTTCAGGCTTGACATTAGGGAAAAATGTTCCACGGAAAGGGTCATTGGGCACTGGAACAGGCTGCCCAGGGAGGTGGTTGAGTCACCTTCCCTGGAGGTGTTTAAGGCACGGGTAGATGAGGTCCTGAGGGACACAGTTTAGTGACTGATGGGAATGGTTGGACTCCATGATCCTGTGGGTCTTTTCCAACTTAGTGATTCTCTGACCTCAACCATATAGTAGATGATATATCAAATAAAGACTACAATATAAACAAAGAAAGAACTGGAAATTTAAAGAAAAAATAGGTTCTAAAGACAAAAGTAATGTACCAAGCATAACAGAATGATTGAGAAAGTTTAGCATAGCTACCATGACCCTGTGTAGAAATCTATCTGGTAAGCACCATTTAACTACGAAACACACCAGCAAGCACTGAAAACTAACTCATGCAGTAACACCACATCATCTTTTCCCAGGAGTCACACATAAATTAATTTATTCCTGAGCTTTCTATGCTGCTGTAACACTTTAAAACAGTGTATATGGGTTCCAAGCATGCAATAATGTGGAAAATGAACAGAAGTGAATGTCAATATTTTAAGAAATTATGCTAAAAATTGACTACTTCTGTAAATAAGAGCAATGGGTCTGTTGTTGTAATCACTCAAATAGAAAGTGTAACCAAATTCTGATCCAGGATACATATTATCAATCCAGAATGACTCCATCAATCTTGGATGGGGTGACATAAGCTTTTTATTTCTAGAAAAGCCCAGTTTTCCCTATAACAGTGACAATAACTCTGGAACCTTCACCTGGTAAACAGTTTCTCTTCATGAGAAACAGCACACTGTTCATTTAGCAGCACTTACAATGTTACAGAATAGTGCTGTGTCTCAGTCAATCAATTATACAATACCAATTCTAAGCCAAAGAGACATTTATGGTTTTTTATTAACTGTTGTGTCAGAGACTGTGTCTCTGTTAAATTTCCTTCCTCAAAATTAAAATGGGGGATTCTACACAGATTCCAGGTTTGCAAAACTGTGCAAGTTAAACCGAACTCCATATAAAAAAACATAGAACAGATTATTTGCACTTACAAATCAAAAGCCGAAGTCTTAGTTCTGAACTAACTTCTAAAAAATTCTTATGCAAGTCAAGTGAGTGGGATTGAATCCCAGCTAGGAAAGTCACAATACACTGCATACTAAAATTACCTTTTTCCTTCTCTGCCCACTATTAGTGATCTTATCTGGAGTGACTCCAAGATCTGCAAGAACTTTAGCTATACCTCTAGCATCCACTCCACAGTTTGGTGCCACGTTTGTTTCACAGCGTCGATGTACATTCATCTTGCAAACTGCAATGAAATGTCAAGTATTACAGCAAATTAAATACTACTTTGGCAGTTGTATTACCTACTTAAATCAGACTTTAATGGACGTATCAATAACTTCTTCAAATAAATATAATTTCAGTAAAGAAGTACTTATCTGGATTTGCAGTGACACTTCAATGCTAATATAAAATTATTAACCTGGTTATTATCCTTCCACTATGATAATGTAGTACACATAGTACCCAGAACAGAAACAGGAACAAATGAAAATATCTAATGATCCTGTAAATCTTAAATAGAATTTGAAGTAGAAGAAAAGTCCTTCAGAGCTTGGGTTTTAGCAGTCCAATTCTGCTCTCGTACTGAGAACACAACATTGTTCCTCATGTATTATTGCTTCTTACTCTATCTTATATAAGCAGATTAACTCCTAACATAGGTAGGCACAAAACAAACAGTGGTTTAAGTTTTAATTCAAGTCCTTGGCACTTTTAGACAGTCTCTTTCCATAGATGGCAATCCACTCACTTAGCTCTTTCTCTTAAATACCATCTCATGAAACTAGTATACAAGTAAGAGGGAAAAAAAGTTACATTGCTAAGAGGTTATGGGGCAGGAGGCAGAACACATGTCTATTAAAACCAGAAAAGCACTGATTTGTTAGGAGTAGATGGTGTACTTTGTCTTAGACTTCACTGCCCTCTCGTGGAGCAAGGCATAAAGAAAGCAAAATTGCAGGTATGATTAAATACTCAATTAACATTCAGTTGCTCAAATTCATTGCTTCATTGCTTTTTAGAGGAAAAAAAAATACGTATTTATAAAGTTCCAATTCATTATATTGTTTGTCAACAACAATTTCAATGTATAAGCTCAAAAGAAACAAAGCATATTTGCCTCTGAGATTATACACAGGCATTGTATCTGTAGCAGGGATCATGCACTTTAGAAAGTAGGTGCCTTTCCTCTTCAAGTATGTTTCAGCTCACAAGAAGATCAAAAAGATGTTTCTACACACAGTATTTTAAGCATACATATATTTATATGACAGCTTAGTGGTAAGTAAAATGTTTGACCTAGGATCTGTAACAGTGGACACCGAAGAACAGAGCTACTTGAAAGGAAGCAAGCAGGAAAATTTTAAACAGTCCAATTTCATGATCTTTCTTTGTAAAAAGCAGCATAGGAATAAGTGGTGAAAAAACAGATTAGCAAACTTTTGTAATTCACTTTTCATGCTGTTAATACCAACACTGGGCAAGTAAGTGAGTCTCTGAAGAGGGAGCTTTGTTTGGCACTTAAGAGAAATCCGCATTTCCATCTCAGGTCAGTTCTCTATATCATGCAGACAACACTGCATTTTTATAGGCACTCATTTTATGAACATAGGAAAAGTAACGTAGGCTCTCTGAACTACTGTTTCTATGTATCTGCTACACAGCAAATGCATACATATGAGAAATAACATTACTTTCTCAGTTAAGAGGAAATGAACCGCTATGGTACTTGAAAGAGAATATAAAAGTGGACTAATAATTTCACAGAATAAGTGCAGATACACTATAGCTCTGATTAAAAAGCAAAGAGAAAAAAAATCATGTTTAATAGAAAAATCTTCTCTGAACAGATCTCCATCATAATTAATTTAGTATTTGAACAAAATTTTTAATGATAGTAAAGTAACAATATTTAGAGCCTAACAATTTATCACTGCTCACTAGCTAGAATCATATGGGAAAGCTTGAGCTTCAGAATGCTCTCCCAGTGTATCACTTTGCCTTGAAAAATTTTTTCTTTCCCTTACTGTTCAGCAATTTATGACATGAAGCATTAGGTCTGACCTTCACCTATAGTTATTGCTCATCTACAGTACTGCAAAAGATACATTTAATAGATTTACAAGCTTATACATATATGTATGACTCCATATTTCTGCTGTTGAGAAGTGCACTTTGCATGATTTTTGTGCTTATGGAGATAGACCTACCAAGTCATAAAGGGTAACAAAGTAAAAATGCTTATAATTCCATTAGGTACCACCTTCTAAGAATTTGACAATCTTCATGACATCACACCCATCAAACCACTAATTAAAGTATTTTGTTTACCGTTTCTAAAATATTACTTTCCTTTGCAAGAATTGTTGCAAAGGAAAGTAATATTGTTTTCTCTCCCTTGTAGAATTTATAGATCTGCTTGAAACAAGGAGATAATGAAAAAGTAATTTCTGTTAGAACGACATGAATGCACCTTCCAGCAGTGACTTCATATACAATTATTGTACAAAGTACACAGTCCTTAAACTGCATAATGTGACAAATCCTTTGCTTTGTGGAACAGAGGGGCTATGCAGACCATCACAAAGGATGATTCAGCTACATATCAGAATACCTCATCTTCTGGATACGGGTGCACAGAACTGCTTCCGTCAACACATAATAATAGCTTTCGAAGATGGTATTAGGAGAAAAGTAGCCGTAATAATAATGTTTTAAAAGTTTAACAACCATCACCAAAACCTGAAAATCTAAAAGGCATGTAAGCTGAAGGGATATGGTCCTAATTTTCTGTTGACTTTGAATTTCCTCTGTGGCAATAAACCTACAGAGTAGGAAGTCCCAAATGTATTTCTGTGCCTCTGTCCTCTGCATCTGTTACTGACTGCTGTTGCATGGAAAAGCACTGTCTTCTAGCTATGATGGCAATCTCTACAGCAGTCTTCTATTCACTTGCTATTAATTTCTGTATATGCTGGAAAAAACGGAATAACTTGAAGTCTTTGCAAGTCTACAGCACTCACAAAGAAAAAGAAAAGCTCTGAAATGGCAAAATCCTTACCTTTGCATTGTAAACCTTGTCTTAAAAGACCCCAGAGCAATGAACCACAGTGGTCACAGAAGGTGGGCACTTTGTAATTGTGGATGCTGAACTTGTGAGGCATGTTGACACTGAAACGCTGAGATCCCACTTGCTGGAAAATGAGAGCACAGCATATATCATTCTAATTAATTTCTTTATAATTGGCATACACCAAGTCTCTGTTATGTTTTGAAACCACATATAATTTAAAAAAGATTAAATAAGTCTGTGCTCAGATGATGATCTTTGCATTAGATATATTCAAGGCTACAAAGTTCTTCTCACTATTTTACTTGTGGAACAAAGGGGGAAGGGCTGCTGTTGTCCACAAGATACAGAATAAAGCCTACTTCCTACTTCTGCTGGGAACAACAAATACACGGCTATCGGGGAGGATCTCTTAATGTGGAAGGCAAAGAAGTCCCTCCCAGTTGTTTTAGGAGCAGGAGGCTGAACTAAGACAGGACTCAGAAAGACAAATATATCACAAACCCTTCACCTTTTCATATCCCACTCCTCTTTAGATTATGAAAATACCAATGATAATTTGTTTTGTTCAGGGATTCCAAGGTATGATTACTTACTAATTAAAGGATATAATTGATAAGTATTTATAGTGATCACTGCAGAGCAGGAGATTTATTTCAACGTTTTCCCTTTCCTATTACCACTGGCTCCTCTCCAGTGATCCAGTACCCCTTTCTAAACAATGAGAGCATTATATCAGCAAAGCATGCAAGTCCCCACCAGTCTGGAGCCTGTGAATGTAAATCTAGACAAGATTTTGTATCTTACTGTTGGTACTATGCAAAAGCAGCACTATACAAACACAGTCCTGTACCACAATCCTATGCAACTGATTAAGTTCTGGATGTAAAATAGTGGTTGTGAAACAGATATTAAAAAAATGCTTCCAGTATGAAAAAAATGGTAGTGATTTGTGCAGGACGAATGAGATCAATTAGTGTTGCTCCTTCTCCTTTTGAATTAAAATTGCACAACTCATATTAACCCAGAAATGCATAATGTTAAAAATGAAAAGGAGTGAAATGGGCTTACTGTGGCTTTAAGCATTCAGATGGTACAAAAGTTTAGTAATTATAAATAAATTGCTGTATAATCATTTCCGTGTAAACAAAACTGTTATGTTAATACATCATTCCTAAGTAAGTGCTATATCACAAGAGGAACAGAAGGGCATAAAAAAGTCTATAGCATTTATTGATTAAACAGAGAAGATGACACTACTTGGAACAGATTAAAGACAGAGTTTTATGTAGAAAATTTATTTTATAAACTTTTACCTCATCGTGAGTTTCCTGTTTTTTTAAGCCAGCACACTTCGTTATTATAAGTTCATGACATCTCTTGTGGACTACACAAGTGCAAACTATAAACAAAAAACAGACAGAAGAATGAGTTATCATGAAGATTAATTTTGATACAAAAGACTGAACTCAGAAGACTAGATATGCTAGGACTTGAAAAGCTGCAAATGACAGTGAGTCCTAGATGACAGACTTTCAAAAGACCAATGAATTTTAAGAGAACTAAACATATCTGCCAAAAAGTACGCAAAACTTCTGAAATATTAGCTATAATTTTTCTTAAGTTTTATATATTTGATTTATCTGATAAAAGCCAATGATCTCCACATTATATGAGACACAATGGAAAAAGCAATTCCTGTCTGAAGAACTTCCAGAGAAAGACAGACATAAACAGTAACTCACTGTAAGCATCAAAGAGCAGAAAAACCAAAGCTGAACATTCCTTCTGTAACACGTTATCGTAACTTGATAACGATAAAAGGTTTCAGCAGGCAAGAATGCTTTGTCAATATTCATACTTATTACTTAACCAATGAGTAAAATTTGCTGATACGACAGATAAGATTAAAAATTACAAGGTCTATCATATTGTAGAATTCAAGGTCATAAAGTGAAGAAAAAAAAACTTCAGAGTGAAACACTGAATTTTCTTCTAGATTTGATCATTGTAAGAAAGAAAAAAGGAACTCAAAGAAACTCTGCTGTATGTTAACATGTTGATTCTTATTACAGAATGTAAAATGATTATTTGCATTTATTTATTTACAATGAGATTTCATCAAGGCTTTTTTAACTGAAAAATCATCACTAACTTGATTATTTCTACTTGTCAGATGATAATTCTGTAGAAAAACATCATCCAAAGAAATCACTACATTAATGCTTCAAGAAACAGAGTTGAAAAAAGGAATTAGAAATGAAGCACTTCTTCAGTCGTTGCTATAAGCTTCTCTAATGAAGACCTCTATAATTATCTCATCTATTTAATTACAGTCTTTACAATTACCTGGCATTTTTAAACAAAGAATCTTAAGCAGAATAAAGAATTAACAATTTTAAAATGCAAGAAGTGAAAAATGAAGAAGTCAACATCTGCAGATATACTCCCCTAATTGGATGTGCATCAAGAGATACCTAGAATGTGCTGTTCAGTGACGTGTTAGTTGTGCCCCTACTTCATATATGCTGCCTAAGACCAAGGGTTTAAAAAAATCTTACTGCGGTTTACTGTAAAGACTATCTTTGACGAGACAAATTTATTCTGATCATCTTGTGCTAAATTCATATCCCTATTTGTATATATACAATGCCTAATGAGAACTTCATATTATTTATATAACATAATACATAAATTCAAATTGTCCCCCTGTACATTATCTCTTACCTTGGCATTGGTATCCCTGTTTTCCTATTACACCCCTGAAAATAAAACAGTGTTTTAGAAAATGAAGAATATGTATTTTTAAAAATGAAAAACATTTCCTTTCGTCTTTAGTGGACATGCACAAGTTTAAAAGAACACCTTCTAATCACTAACCTCATAACTGCATGACTAGATTGAGATCAGTTCAAATTAGGAACCACATTTGAGCTGCTAAGATATAACAGGTAGGAAGAATACTTCTGAATCCCTTCAAGGTCTAAGACACACTTACTTTAATAATATTAGGCAAAGTCAAAAGGTACATAAAGAGGGAATCCAAAAGCTGGTAAAACAATATTCAAGCAGACCTTGACAGAATATTGCATTTGCCAAAATTTTTGCTTGAAATCATCTTAGCTAAACCTGCAGACATTTCTTACAGGAATGTCATAGAGTTCATGTACAATTTAGATAATTTCACATTAAGAAACACCAATTCAGTACGCATTATTAAAAAATATTAACTATGGACCAACACCAGATCCTCTGTGTGTTAAGGTAGAGATCAGTATCTCTAAGTAACTTTGGAAAACATCACAGAGCTTCTGAAAAAGAATCAAAAAATGAATGTCTCCACCACTTTTCCCTATATGAAAATTGCAAGTACTGAAAACTAATGTGAACAGTTTCTAAAAGGGAGTTCTTGACATACATTGTAATAACAAAGACACTGCACACTGTTCACATCTGGATCATTAGAAGTCTAATATCCCCATATGCTATTAACTTCAGTAAGTTTTATAGGACCTTGGCATTTCATAGGAGGAAGATGGTGACACTTAAGCATCTAATGAAGAATTCAGTCATCTTGGCAAAAGGCAAAGGTCTAATATTAGGACTGAATCTACACTTAAGCACCTACAGAATACTACTGTCGACTTAGAATTTCTAGTGTGTACTAGACAGGAAAAGATTTAATTTTGTGACTCAGCAGAGAAAAAACACAGATACAACTAATTCTAACTTGTGTGATGGAAGTTTAACAGTCTTCTATTGTCATCTGCAAAACTGATGACAGCTAAGTATTAAACTGAAGAGGAAAAGAACTACTACTCCATGCTATTCATGCTTAAGCAAAACAAGAGGGTATTTTAACTCCTCAGTTCAAAGCTGCAAAGTCAAAATGTCTTCATACCATATAAAATCTCTGCAGTGTGAACAATACGTTGGTTGTCTAAGATAGGTGGCCATAAACTTGTGTCCATTAACCTGATGCACTCTGCGTCGCACAGCACCCTGCCGCTTTCTGGGGCGCATACGTTCCCGGAACACACGTTCTTCATTGTCTTTGGGTGCTGAAAAAGAGGAAAAAAAACCAAGCTTCTTTTTGAGCATCACTTACTTAAGGACAAGGGTTTTCATTGCCTAGTACAGGAATTACTATTAGTTCTAAACTTTATTTGTAAATTCATGCTAAGCTGGGGCTACGTCTACTGTGTTTTATCACTGTCAAGCACACCGACAACCTCTTTAACAGAAATTAGAGTTTGAGTTTCCAAATATTTCATTTGTTATTCACGGGGGTGGGGGGTGGGGGTGTGAGTGTGTGTAAAAATTCAATAAAAGCTCCCAGTAACCCCAGTTCCCATACACTCAGAAAATGACGCAAGTGCAAGAAAGCTGTGTACAAGTACATATTTTGTTCAAGCAGAACAAAAATTCCATCCAGAACTGATTACTTTGTAGAATTCCTGATTAAGATCTGAGCTTCAGGCTCTAATAATTCACTTTGATACTAATACACTCCCAGCAAAATGTTCAAGGGAATTAAATCATTCCTCTTAACCAATTCCTGTTGAAGTAGATATGAGATTTAAACTGATATATCTCAGGATGAAAACCTTTGGAAAAAAAGTCCTCCAAAGACCATCAGATCTTTCTTTCTAAGGCTTTGTTAAGTATCACTAACACATCCATTGAATTCTGTATGCATTAAGCAAAAGCAAGCGACAACGTAGCAATGAATAAGTACACAGTTGTTAATGAAAGACAGATTTTACAAACACTCCTTGAGCCACTCGCATCTCTGCAAAACAGCATATCAGATCTGAAGGGGCACACATTCAGCCATCCATTCCCAAATGAATCTACGCACTCCCTACTTCAGCGAATATAATACTTTGAAACGTAATTAACACTTGTAATTCTCTGATTTCAACTACTCTGAATTACTACAATGGCCTAAAGGTGCCAACTTTAGTCTGCTGCACACTTTTCTGACATGAATGAGTTCTCCAAGCAACAGCACAATATTTAGCAATAACACAAAGAAAACTAAAAGTCTGAGAACAACTCAAATTATGAATTCCTAGAAAATGGTTTTAAATTAAGACAATGGATGGATATCCTCGGAAAACACAGAGCTCAGACCACGAACAGAGATCAGTTTCTTTCACTGCACAGTAAGGGCTAAAACTCATGACAACAGCAAATTCATTTTATGCACTAAAAAGTTATTTATCCACCAACATCTTACAAAACTTCATATTCAGAGTGGATTTTCACCCAAAGAGACATACGTGGGATGGCCAGATTGGCATTAATTCTCTATTCTTAATAAACAGACTTATACACAAAGCTACGCTTTTTATTTATGGCCAAGAACAATGAACAAGTAATGGCTCTAGATCCCCCTTCAAGAAAGACATAAGTACCACCAAATAGTTATCAACTAGTTTATTATTGTCAGTGATGTTTGGGTTTATGCATTAAGCAAAACTGATGTCTAATTAATACCACAGTCCCTCTAGACTGTCTTTGACAAAGAATATGCAACATAGCTGGAAATCCTACCAAACATTTCTGTTTTGAGTGAATGATATATTGACTTTACAAAGGAACTGGCAATCTTTTCAGTTATTATTATAGGAAATATTTTATATTAAGACAGAACTTCTCTTTTGGTTATCATCCACACCATTGAATTTCTTAACGTATGCAGCCTGGATGTCAGAAAGTTAAAATCTCTTTCTCCGGGAAAGGGTTCCCAGAAAGCTATCTGCTTATATGAAACAAAGATGTTCTGACAGTGCATAGTTCACATCTGATATCTCACTCATCATTACAGCCTTTGTAGAGCCCCCACCTTGTCCAACAGCAGCAGTGCTTGACGGGGGGGCTGGAGCAGCACCTGGCATTAACAGTGGATGAGTGGACACTGGGTGACTTGACACCAGTCTTTCATTCAAAACAGACTAAGTCACAAGAGAAATGAATCCACCCACGAGCTCTATCCTCAGTTTACATTAAGTTCAGCTAGCTTGCTCACTGTTACCCAACAAAAACACATAAGCAAAGCTTTACAGCAGTCCTCAAGCAAAACACCACCATGCCTAGCACAATGCACAGCACTGTTGTGGACCACAGGCACAAAATGAGACAGTAACTTTCCCAGGTGACTTAGAAATGGATGATCACATCTCCACTGGCTCATACCTAGGGCTGTGAACCACTCCTTCCTAGAAGCATTAACACTGGCCTTATGTTTAAATTAAAATCCATTTATCTCATACTGAGCAGCCACACTAAAGACATTAACTTAACTGTCTGAAGACATCTACTTAGAAATGGAGCTACCCAGACTCCTCTCATTTCTTGCAAGCAGGAAAGCAAAAATTAGTAAATGCTACAGGAAAACAGAGAGCACTTGGGAAAATCCCCAACATTGATGTGATATAGTCAATTAGCATTGCCAAGATATACGTTAGAAAATATTAGTGTTCGAAACAAAATTGGCCTTTAAAATATATTTTAAAATTAAGAAGTCCTACAGTGGTATATAATAGACTCTAAAAAATACCATTAGAATACTGCATGCTGTGTGTGGCATATCTATTCTTAGCAGAGGAGTCCACATTAAAATTAAGTGGATTTGTCATAGTCATTCTATATGCAAGTTCCAATATAAATAACAATTTCTTCTCACAGTGTTAGTTGCACAGTATCTGTCAAGTATGTATCATAAGTCATAACTTTAAAGATAAGTAAGTGTCACATAATTTTCAGCAAACCTCATTGGTGGCAAGATTGGAGGAAAAAGACCCTGTACACCAAATAATAGGTTCTACCACATCAGGTCTCATTTCATACTAAAATGGTTTCAGCATAAATGAGAAGGGTTCAGTGTGGAGCACAAACTGCAACAGACAGAATTATCCTGCACAGTAAATTGTGCTTATTCCATTTCTTATCCTTTATGCTGCAAGTACTTAAAGAGGATTCTGACAACCAACAAACAAACGGTAAAAATGTGGCAGAAAAAGCAAGCAAGAATACACATACAGAGAGGTTTTTCAGCATTTTAGAATACTGACTTCTAAAAGGGAATATGCTGGGCACTTGCCTTAATCTGGAGGAGAGAGGCTTGAAACAGTGACAATGTTTTGGGAAGAAAAATAAAAATCAGATATTTTAGTGGAGTGGCTACTGTCCCACCAAAGCCAAACTGTAGGCTATGGACAATGGTAACACTTGCAGCAAATGGTGTAGCTGCCAGGTAACCCCACGCAATTCGACACTGACACATTCATGGCACTTCTGGCAGAACTGGGTTTTCACTCCCAGGATTAGTTGCACGTCATCACATTGCTGCCATCCCTAACTACAACCCGCATCCTAAAAAACCAGCTGGTTTAACATAAACCCTTAATAATAACAACAGAGGTGAACTGAAACAACAAACGCAAAGGAACAATAATTGTACTGATGTTTTCTTGCTGAAGATAAAAATTAAGAGCTTCTGCATCATACTTAAACCTGATCACTTTAATGTATGCTCTGAAATAGAGCTTTTATTTTAGCACTGTATATCTAAACATAGGGAGGATATGGAGGTAGGAGAGGCAATTTGCCGGAAAGTGAGAAGGGACAGGAACAATATCTAGAACTCCTCAGGTTTCAGGATGAAGTGCAACCTGATCATTTTGCATCAAAATTAGGTCTCAAGGGATTACTCCCAAACTCTGTTTTGGGCCTCTGCTGTAGAGGCATATATACTCTCATCAAGATTTCTCCAAGCAGAAGCTGTTACAGGATTTTGTCTGCAAGGCTTTAATCTTCTTTTTGAAATTAAAAAAAAAAGGTAAAAATATCCAAACACAACCCCACATTTACATTTCTATGTCCTTCCTTTTAAAAAAGCCTTCCTCAGTTGAATAAACTGATTTTATAACTTTGAGATAGAAAAATAGCAAAGTAAGCGATACAGCGTAATTTCATAAAGCTCTTGAAAGCAGAAATTAACTGGATAGTTGACCACAGTCATAGAAAGAGTTCACAATTTTTTCTGTCTTTTTTTTCTAGAAGTATAATATTTCCAGATGATCTCTTTAACAAACACACAGGTTTTGCTTACTGTCTCAAACTGGCTTTCTTTATGAAAGCTAGCAGGAAATTTATTGTTTAATAGGAAAAGAATTAGCTCCTTCACTAACATTAGTTTGTTAAAGAAAACGATAATGATGAGTGTTACTAAAGGAATGAAAAAATGCTCTCAGAATGGGTGAGTTTTAGAAGATGTAGGTATCTTGACAAGCCATGTCTGTTAACATGAGTTATTTACTGAGTGCACAGAACAACTTGAACTTTAAAATACAGCCACCCCAAATATGGAGGTTGACTTTGTAGCATGAGCTCAAGCTCAAAATCATTTGCCTTCAAACACATGCTCATCTTTAAATGTTTAATTTCTTGTCTAAAAGAGAGATGCTGCTTATATGTTTTTAGAGACTTCCCTTGGTCTCAAGGCTTCTTTTTCTTTCTTTTTTTTTAAACAAAAACAAACAAAAAAACCCCAAAACCAAATAAAACAAAACAACCCAAGCCTATAAAGCTATCCAAATTATTATTTACACATGGTTCAAATCTTCTCTGCATACTTGTTATCATGAACACATTCACTAGGTCACTCAAAGCTGAAGCAACAACAGCACTTTCCCACATCCTTTCAAATGGAAATATTTCACATTTGAGTCTCTCGTTCGAGAACATAAAGTCCAAAAGTACTAAGGAGTCTCATAGTACCAAAGGTCCCATGGCAATTTCAGCATATGGTGAAGTCTGATTTAGTTTTAAGAAACCTCCCAACTTTGCTGGCTGGCAATAATTTGGACCACGTGTTCAAAACAAAGAGCATGGTGCCTGGTACTTGAAGAGACCAAGTAAAATACCACTGTAACCCCAGCCCCAGCCCACCCACTCTGCTGCAGCAGTGGAAGGGTGAGGAAGCATTACTTCTCATACATGCTCAAGCAAAATACTCCTCAAATGCCTTTGAGACCTTCACTAGGAAAGTCTTCAAGGTGAGCCCTCAAACATTTCTGGTCTCCTTCTGCACAGTATCCACAGAATCACTGAGAATTTACACCAGCATAAGATATTAACAACATGGAATTATACATTCTCATCTTCAGATGATCATGCAGCATATTTTAACAAATCCAATATTTAATGAACAGATTTCTTTTTTACAGGAACTGCTGACTGGACAACTGTCAGAGGATGGATGTAAGTATAGGGTGCCACGTCCATGTTTAGACCTGTGGGGACTCCCACAGATCACAAGGGTACTGACCTCATCTTGGAAGGTGAATGTAGCAATTCCTATAGCAAAACAGCTGTCAGATCCACTAAGAAAGCCAATCAGAAACAGATTCCTCCTACTTCCTCACAATTTCTTTATTGTTGGTATTTAAAATTAATGATTTTAAGAAATGTGGTATTCCTGAAATAAAGAACTTGCGATCACAATTTTTACAGTACATGTTATTTGGCAAAAGAAACTATATTGCTAGAAATACCACAGGGGAGTTACTGCTATATGACAGGTTTTCTGTAAAGTCCATTTCATATCTGAAGGTTTTTAAAACACAACGTCAACTTCCAAGACTCTTTCCACAAGACAGAATTTAGAGCTTTTTCAGTCAGAAAGGAGACAATATCATGGATAACAGGAAAAAAAAATCAAAGTCAACTAAGGTTATTTTGGTCTTCCAATGTTATCTTTTAGAGGAACAAACAGTCTCACTCTAAACATGATACCTGTATGCCAATAAATCCGTAGTGGAAATCAGAGAGGTGGAAATGCATTCTACATATGGTAAATACTAAAGCTATTATTAAGGACAAAAATCTTACTCCATGGAATGTAATGGGTCTACTCATGAAATAACTAGCAATGTAAAATAATAATCTGTAAAATGTATAACAGCTTTCATGCTATAGCTTCACATGATAGACTTACAGGAAGAAAATTAATTTAGTTTGTAGCAGTAACATTTAGTTCATATTGACACAGCGTTAGTAGTAAGTACTATCAGTAACCTGGTGTTAGTATCGATAGTGTTAAGTCCTGACAGGCTAACAAGGTGCAATAGTTCTTATTAAATCAACTACTTACAAAAGCAATAAAAGTACATCATATTTCGAATGAAGAAACTACATCTCTAATTCATTATATTATAAGATTATCGTAACTATTATCAGTCCAAATGCGATCCTTGAGATGAGACTTCCCTATCCTTACTGCTCCAAGTCAGCAAATGTATCCTGCAACGTGATTGCAGCATGCTCCTCAGAGCACAACCAGCTACTTGTGGTAGCTGATAGTCTGGTGACACATGCTCATACTGACAGTCCTTTGGTGGTCTTCAAGGAAAGAAGAAAAATATGGCAAAACATCACTGCCAAGGCTGCTGTGGAAGATGGACTTTTAAAGTGGTGTAAACGTGCATGTTTATTTTAGCATAGTGCCAGGCTATGGAATTATCTGGAGGGTCAACTGACCTCTCTGCAGGGTCAACACCTAAGCTGGTGGCCTTTCTCAGTTCCTCAAAAGGAAACAGTGTTGCGATGCCAAGAAGAAAAACTAGCATTGTGAAAATTTCAGGACAAAGCCCTTTTCCCAGAGGTAACTACTAAACCAGGCAGATCTGAAACAGGAGTATTTTAAGTATGTGTTTGTGATATATCAGGGAAGTTCAACAGTCTTTTCCAAATAGCTGCAAAAGCTACCTAGAGCACGATGGAAGAGAACCTTGCTTGACTCGGGTTTCTGGCCTTTCAGGAAAGATTTTTTTTCTTTTAAATATGTTTTCAACCTCAGCTTTGTTCCTTTCCCATAGAATAACAGGAGCGTAAGTAGCAGGCCCTTAGGAGGTGCCCAAGCCCAGCCTCCTGTAGTGGTGAGGGGTCTCATGTACTTCAGACGTCCTCAGCTTCCATTTTTCTGAGGGTTCTTGAAAATCTCGAGCAAGGGAAATTCCACAACACACTTGTGTATGTTGTTTCACTGCTCCGGCAGGCAGGCTGCTTTGCTAATAGCCAACCTAAACCCCCCTTGCAGTAATTCATTCTGGATGAATGAAAGGCAACCTGAAAAAGCAAGGATTTTGCCAGCACAGAAAGTACTGAAGTATCTACAACAAGCAACCATCATCCTGTTGCACACCATGCAAAAGACCAGGGGCTGAGGATGGCCAGAGACACAGCAAGATATCACAGAAAATATGACTGTAAAAACTTTGCTTACGTCTCAGGCCACAGCAAGACAGAAACTGCTTTGAACTAAGCACGTCCCCGTGGACACCCCAATCCTGTGATAGCTGCAGAAAAGCTGTGATATTTGAAGGTAAAAAGGAGACTGAAACTCAATTCCTGCCTTTAAGCTACTACATCACACAGTTGTCTGGGTGATTCCATTTCCAGATCCCCCTCATGTTTAGAAATGTGTCTTAAAAGGTTCACTTGTGCTAACATTTCCATATTCATTCTCATAATTCCATGTAACTACATTAAGGACCTATAGTATATAACCTAAACAGGTAAGGGAAGATGGCTTACAAAACAGTTTCATAATGCTTTTACTCATCTACATCCCCTCCCCCCAAAAAAAAAAACCATGCACAAAACCTGAAGCCTATGATACACACTACATGTATTCAGGTCTCAGAGTACTCTCAAGTGGAAATCAAATCTTACCTACAACTAGGAAAGATGTCATTCTGTGGGGTCACCATGGCAGCCATAGGAAGTATAGAAACTTCAGGAAATTTACTTTGGAGAAGCAATTATTTTTATTTCTTTATGTTAGTTTCTCAGTAAAGTACTAATTACTTGCTTGTATCTTCTGTGGGGCAGAGACAGTCGGCTGTAGAACTGTTTGATTCAAAAGAGCCTTGCACAGTACCTAAGTAATAATTGAGAAAGCCAGAGAAGATTGCATAGCAGCTCATTTATCCCAAGTAGGAAGAATTCTTCCCGTTAGTCCAACTAATTTTGGTATAAATTAAAAAAGCACTGCATCCTGAATACTTCACTCAAAAAATTCTCAGGAAGGCCAGAGGAACTTTTGAGGGCAGGCTGCATGACAGCAATACATTAATATTTTATTTTCAGACTTTTTTCTTACACTTTCAGATAATGGCAATTATATTTTTTGACAAATTAAAATAGGAGCAGTAAAAATTTCAACGTTATTTCCCTTCAACAGTATTAAAGTAATGACATAAATTCTTTGTACCTCCATATAAAGTCACTGATGTGACTGTTAACTATTTTGACAGCCAGGAGAGGATCTGACCCCAAGCAGTAGAATGTGTTACTAGGAATCACAAGTGACACAATCATCTTCCTAGCCACTCTTTGCAAATAGGTTCAGGATAACTTATGCCTGTTTTATCTCACTGTAACTGTACAGTAGCTTTGCCTGCTTAGACAAATAATTTCCAATGTTATTAAAATTTCAAATCATTAACTGTCAAGAAAGAAATCTTTCAGTAGTGGAAAAAGAACAAAAACTCTTTTCATGTCATGATAGCAGCCTGAGGCACTGGGTCCCCGTCAAGGAGATCCTGAGAGCCATCCCATGGATGGCACCCAGGCAGCCTGACAGAAAGTTCAAGTTTTCTAATATAGCTCTGTAATCATGTTTCTTCTTGTGTTTCACGACTTATAAGAGACATGAGTCGCTTCTACATGCTAAAACCCACATGACACACCTTTGCTCTGCAGTGAAGCCTGCAGGGCATCCAAAAGGTCAAAGAGTGGGTCCTCACTTGAACTGCACAGATGATTTTTTTCTTTCTTGGATGGAGTGTGCAGAAGTCTATGAAATCTTTGAATATTTAAAGCACTACTTACCTGCCCTGCTAGATGTTAAATCTATGAATTTATTGCATGGTAAAAACAGAAACGTGTTAAACACTATATTCTTTCTCCCTGCCAGGCTAAGGGCACAGCATCCTGAGGTAAATGCAAATGCTGAGTACACATATTGTCAGTAGAGCCTGAACGCATTATGCAGATTTTTACTGGGGGAGGGGTGTCACTGACACTTGACAGGAATCGGGGCGGTGAACCTATCATTGACAGAACAATTATTTCTCAGTGAGAAGAATGCATAAGAGAAGTTTTAAGGCTTTTTATTGCTTTTGGATTTCAATATACAGGTCATTTTATTGTCCAAACTCTACAGAGTAATAAGGCAAGACTAGAGTGTTAACTCACCCTACTTTCGCAGAAGGAATTTGGGGCCTACTGTGCATTTGCTCCTAGTTCCATTGTATGCTCTAATTTGCAATATTAGATTACTTCTTATAAATGTACTGCTGATTTTTCCTTTTGCAGGTCTTCAAGCAAAAGAACAGTAAAGGGACCTCTCTTCTGCTTCCTGTGACTCCCAGCAAAGTTTTGCACTCTATTACGTTTTGCGCAGCGTGCTAGGTGAAATACATATTTATGTGATAATCATGGCTCTTGTTAAACAACGCAACACATATCTAGCCCTCAGGTTATGCAGATAAACTTTAAAAATGTGACATGAACACATTTAAAGACCGAAAAGCACGACAAAGTGCTAGTGAAGGACATCCTCCCCAGTTTTATAATGGAAAATCTTACTGCCTCTATACACTGGATATGTTTTAAATTCAGTATGTGGTTGGCCATATTGTGCCTCTTACCATATGAGACACACATGGGGATACAAGACAAGACCTGTCTGTGCTTGAAACAGGTTACAAAAACTTATGTGTTCCTAATTTTTGCTGTCTTCTTGATATTCTAAACTTCCTCCAATACTCACATGCTTATTTAATTCCATTTCTCCAGCATTTTAAGACAGACAGCTTTCATATAGAATTAAAAGATGTTTAACTGGATACCTAATTTCTAACAGTCAAAATTTCAGAGAAGTTTTTAAGCATCAAATGCTTGAAATAATCTTGACCCACTTTTCCTGACCTATGGCAAATTAATTCTCCAATAAAAAAGTATATCGACAGAGGAAAATAATTGACAAATAGCCTTTGAAGAGGCAGCAGATGTGTTTATTGAGAAGTAAAATTGAAGTAATATTCAAGAAAGCTTAAGAACTTACTGATGGAAGCAGCTGGCAAGTAGGAAGGGTGGGATGTTAGATTATGAGGTGCCTTACTTTGGAAATGACCAAAATGAAATTGGGCAGAGTTTGAATGCTCTGATTTTGAAGAAAGAAACTCAGAGGAAAATAAGACATGGGAAAAAAGGGAGAGAGGAATGAATGTGAACCTAGAGCTGATGAAAGAGAAGGCCATATTTCTTTTGCTCCCTGTTGGAGAAACTGTGAGCAAAGCTGCTCACATCAGTCAATGGCCCAGACTCCAAGGCCAATCTGAATTTAGGATTATTGTCAATTGGTAAAGCAATTTGCTTTCTACTATTTTGCTGTTAAGAAAAGTGAACTCTTGCTGCTACACAAAACTCAAAAATAAGAACTGGTAGATATAGATGTACAAAGAGTTAGCTGCACAAAAGCACACATCATCCGTATTTTTAACACGGGGATCCATCTACTTCTCTTGTACTGCTTTAAGAGAATGAATATTCTCATGGCTAAAGAAAATATGTTAGACTTCCTAAGGTCTGAGCCAACCAAGCTCACTGAAACAACTAAGTTCAAAAAAGAGATAATAATTTTGACACACAACTCTTTTCTTCAGATATGCAATCATTAAAGCTAATTCAAACCATGTTTATGCAGTACGGATACTGAAAGCTAACTTAGAAAGTTAAGACAGTTACATATCATACCCTATTAACATTACTCAAACAGATTTTTTTCTCCTTCAGCAAATCACCTTTTGCTACTTCCTAAGACTAAAAGCAGTTCAGTATTAACCAATTTCCACAGCACTCACTCAAATTTGACTTTCAAAATATATGTCATGACTATACAAGAATTAATCGATGTATGTGGGAGAAAACCTATTTCTAACACTTTTGAAAAGTATAAATCTCCCAAGAAAAAATATTTGTTAAACTCTAGTCTGTGTATCTTATTACTGCAGCAAAAAAAAAGGGTACTCAAAGAAAAAAAACTGATTCTTTTTTCTTCTCTTTCTCAGCACACAGACACCAAGTGCTACTTCAAGATCCAAACAACTTTCTCCCTGTTTCGTCCAGAAACTAAATTAGACCATGAGAATGGAGACAAAACAGTTCTTGGAATGACTGCTGATTTAATTTTTCTCTTATTATCCCTGTGGTCTAATTGTTTTCCATTCAGCACTGACCCTGCCTTCACACCAAAAGTAATACCCTTGGACATTCTGAAGTGTCAGGTAAGTTTTCCTGTGACTAACAGCACAAAACTAATCTGGAAACCTTTGCATAGCATAAGGAGGATAGGGTCCAAGTAAAATCTGTGGAGACCCAAAGGAATGCAAGGAGACTGCCTGCAGCACAAAAGGATGACTACTCATAGATCTCTATGCTCTATATGCCTAGTCACATGAGGATAAGATTGTCCTTGGTTACAGCCCTACAGTAATAGCAGAGACGCATATATGAAATGAAGCAGTTTGGCTGAGTTTACTTACTGTAGAGACAAAAAAAGAAACCTTGATTGCCTATGTCCAAACTGTAAGGATACAAAATGTTCTAGTAATTGTAAAATACAAACCTCAAAAACTTCATTCCATTTATTGTTTTGTTTATTAACAGGTCAAGAGATAACAGACATTTTTAAAAAAGCTTTCCTTAAAAAAAAATTCAAGTCACAGCCCATGATGTCAAACCTTCCCTGTCCTCTTCGGTTTCCCAAACACCTCTGCTCATATTCAAACACTACATAATTCATTTTAACTTAGCCTTATCAGGTTGCTGAATAAGTATGTGAAAGTCAGCTGGCTGTAAGTTAAAAAAATATATTCAGTACCTCCTTACTGCTGCTGTCACTGATTTAGCTGTTCCCATGGTAAACTTAAATGCACCACAGGAAGCTGTATCAGCTATCAGTTCACAAGTTGGGAAGTGTGGTGTATGGAGATTTGACTTAACAGATCCCAGAGCTGCCTGGTTGAAGGATGTGGCAGTTGAAAGCTGGAGGCTGGATTTCTTTCATTTTTTCCTTCTCTTTACTTTACTTTTCTTTCTTTCTTTTTTTTTTTTTTAAGAAAAGCCTTGTATAATCTGAAGAAAACTAAGACATATGGTAGCATTTCCAAGTTTGCCCCAAAGAGATCTTGATTTCCCACATGCTTTGTCTAAGTGTGACTTACCTAAGAAGGTGTCAGAAATCCCACAAAAAAGCCTTTTAACACTGATTGTCTTTAAAAAAAGGATTTCCAGAGAAAAGCTCCAACTTTTTTTTTCTAAAATGATTTTTGACAGCTTTATAACTGGAGACTCTGACTTGACTCCCCATATGACACATCACAGCACTCATGAATTAGGTTTTCACAGTCATTTCAGTTCTAAAAAAATGAAATTTCCTTGCTAATGAGGAGTCAGAAATTGTCCCAAGATTATCCTCCAGACTAGAAAGAGTCTACCAGCAGATGTTATATCATAGCTAAAACTTGACTTCTCCTACAAAACTTCTTCCTTCAGTAAACATCTAACAAAACCAAATGTATTCTTTCATGGTGAAAAGATTTTGCTGAACTTTTCTTTAATAAAACATTACCTTTGCCATTAGTGTAATAGCAGTTAAATAAAAATAAATAATGCATTTTCAGAAACAGAATCAAGACGGAGCCTCTCACTTTATAAGGTAATTTAGACTAAATAAGGCTGTGTTTATAGCCTGCCTTTTCTTTATCACACATACAAAACACAATAACCAAAAGATTTTAATAACAATGAAAAAAAGTAAACATTGTTTTTAGCAAATAGTAAAGAAAGGCAAGAAAACAGAAACACGGCATTTTAAGATTTAAGTAGTCCAAAATAAAAGTACCTTTTCACTAGTAGTCCCCAAGTTATTCCAAAGCTCTCAGTAATCCCCATTCAACACAGAAACCCAAACCTTTCTTTTCAGCATACTTGGAACACTCATTGAATTTGAAAATTTAACATCACACAATGAAACCAAAGCAGTTAATTGCAATCAGTTATTTTGTAATCGTGTAGTTTTGGGATCACCATAACAAACTTATGTTAGAAAGTACAGATTTTATAGGATGCAGTGAAACTATGTGAACTCTGCTTCATTAAGTGTGTCTTAAACACTATATCCAAACCCACAGACATTTAGAATAGCTGCCTAAATTTAGGAACTCGGACCATTACGTTCACATTGCAGTATCAGTTTCCTTTTTTCTCTGTGCAAGAATGTCATCTTAGTACACACAATACCCCTTGTTTCATGAGGGAGAAAAGTTACAGAAATGGTCCAAGAAAATTAGATATAGCTGACTGATTTTCAGTCAGCCTACAGAGGACATTAGGGCGAAGCAAGCATTAGCACCACTTTTAGCAGCATCAAAACTTACTTAAAATAATTACTCCAGTATCTATTCCAGCAAGCAATAGAAATTACAATTCTCCCTTAGATAAAGAGAGACACAAAATCTCTATCAATAAGATCCTCCTTCTGCATTGTATTCGTCTTTATCAGAATCAAGGAAGACAGAACTGAAAGTATTCCTGGAAACTACGGGCAAAAATAAATCTTAGTTTAAACATTATGACTGTTGTGTCAGAGCTGGTGGGCTTGATTAAAATGGATTGTGGGTGATTTGGAAAGATGTGGAAAGCTGCATCACACATTAAAAGTAGTAGGATCTCAGTTTTATATTCATCCCATTGAACACACAGAGATCAGCAAATCATTGCTGCCTGCCCTCAGCAATGACAGAGCATGCCTCTCCATCATTGCACCAGAAGCACTTTTTGAATCATGCCTTCTAGAACATGGAACCATTCAAATAAACTGACCTAAGAATTTGCAAGTTTTTAAACTATTGGAGCAATCATGACATGCAAAAACCACTTGGTTTCAGACAGGTGAAAATCTAGAGTCTTATTTGAATCACTTTTTGCCCTTCCTTTTATTCCTACAAATGTGTAACTTCATGCTGGCATTTCAGAATATCACCTGTCTAGTCATACATGCAGCATAAGGGTGAATTACTGCTAATGGCTACTGAAATACTACCGATAAGTTACCCTTTTTAACATGGTGCCATAACACTGGACCCAAGACAAGAACTACTTCACCCTACCACTCATCTCTTTAAGGAGTGCTACCTCTAAAACAACTTTTCCCTCCTCAAGATATGAAAAAAACGTATGTATGTAGAGCATTTCTAAGCAGCTATGGACTTATACAGTGCTCATGACTAACATAAAATATTTGCTTCCTTGAATCCTTCTGCATAATCACTAAATAAGGACATGTTATTTTCCTGTGATTTTTATTCCCCATAGCACAAAAAATACGCAGTGTATTAGCTTTAAGTTTATATCTCTGTTTCTGAATTATAATTTAACTCTATACCACATTACAATTCTTTTTATAGTTTTCACTACACCTCAGTTGGGCAGAAACTGGTAATCAAAAATGTGATGCAGATAAAAGCCAATGGAAATCTTAGAAACATCTGTGACACCTACACTTCATGGGTGTGTTTTTCAACGGGAAACTAGCATCATGATGTGTTTAGCTAAATGAAATAACAAGGGGATCCATATACATCACTTTTTTTTGTTCCTAAGAAAATTATAGACATACTACAAAATTAGGCATCTTAGCAAGTTTGTAATCCCCGTCTCCCTGGGCACCTAACTTAATCTCGTATCCTCTTTCCCTGTGTTTTGCGATTCTGACTGGATGCTAAGGACACCCAGTTGTCCTTTTTGCTTGGATGTGAAACAATTACATTTATTTTAAAACAGCCTTATGTATTTAGAAGGTATAGCAATATTAGTTTTCCTATAAAATGTCATTTTATTTGAAGATCATCATCAACTCAAACCATGATTAAATGTCAAGTAAAAGTTACTTCATGAACCACAGGTAATTCAGGCTGTGTTTCAGGAAGTCTGTGCTCCAAACCATGCTCCAAGCAGCTCCAGCTAAAGCAGGCTGCTCTGGGCTTTGTCCAGTCAAAATCCAAGTATAACCAAGATTCACATACATTCTCCAACAATTATCCTTTAAGCAGCCTCTGTTGACTTACTTAATTTTAGCTACACTGGCTATCAATAACTACACCAGCCAGGACTACAGCCCAAAAATCTGAATTTAAACTACTTAATCTGATGATTAGACTACGATACTGCCTCCCCAGTTTAAACTACAGGAATCACCATATTGTCACATGACCAGTAGTACAAATGTCTACGTGCACGGTAAGGTTTCTCTGGTAGTATCTTCCTTCTAGATTATGGAAAAGTCCTCTAGAAAAAACACAAATGAAGAAAGCAGAAGCTAGAGCAAGGCTTATAAAAGCAGCAGGGATTATTATATAACAAAGTGCTTAACGTACAAAATGAGTTAATGCAGGAAACAGAAGAAAACTTACGACTGCTTAGAGCTAGACTGATACTCAAAATCTTTTGATATCATTGTACTTAAGGCTGACCTCTATGACCTTAATATCTGTTTTCTTGCCATATCAGCATCCTAAGAATTGAAACATATTCACTAAAATATTACATAAAGTCTTTTAAGGAGTACACTATTATGGAGTTTAAGTTAAAAAAACCAGAAACCTTTTTATAAAAACCTATTTATAAAACCTATTTATAAAAGTAATGATTTCACTGACTTTGCCATGACTGCCCCCTTCCCTTTTTTTATTCCTTATCTAGGGCTAAGAAAGGATCACATATAAAAGCTGGCAAGATGTTTATACGTAATTTACAATGTAGTAGGTAGGCAGACAGGCAGATAGATCAATCAACTTTTTTAAATTTAGTGTGGTTTACTGTGAAAGGAGATATTTTTTCATGAGAGACAGGGGTTTAGGATTTTCTGTTTTATTTTTGGTTATCACACCCTTCTAACAGATAATGATTCATTCACTAGTCTTCAAGGAAGATCAGTGCACATGAATATTTTTAAGCATATCACCTGCACAGTTCAACACTCATCTACTGCAGTAAGATTAGATTTCTAATGAAAGCTCAGCACTTCTGCCTATGTAATACATACAAGGAGCTGTGGAGAGCCCTATGGCTCAAGATGGCTTGTATCAGAAACGGTGTGACCAGCAGGTCCAGGGAAGTTGTTCTCCCTCTGTGCTCGGCGCTGGTGGGACTGCTCCTTGAACACTGTGTTCAGTTCTGGNATTTAGGCTAGAGACTAGGAGGAAGTTTTTCACAGAAAGGGTCATTGGGCATTGGAACAGGCTGCCCAGGAGGTGGTTGATTCACCTTCCCTGGAGGTGTTTAAGGCACGGGTGGACGAGGTCCTGGGGGACATGGTTTAGTGTTTGATAGGAATGGTGATGACCATCTCGATGATCCAATGGGTCTCTTCCAGCCTGGTGATTCTATGATTCTGTGAAGTCGAGTTCTGCAGAAACCAATCTGCAAAGCATCGTAAGCATATGGGGATTTCTCTTCACTGCACTGGACTTACACTCCTAAGTGGAATCTTCAGCGCAGGGATTTGGATGCTTGAAAGGCAGGCTTAATATTTTTTTTTCAACATACATATAATATGTCATGGCTTGATGGGCACATGTAGGTATAAATACAGTCAAATCTGATGTCAAAAGAAACGTACACAGTTCTGCTGTGCTCTCCTCTCCCTGTGAAATTTATACCAGATCTTTGGAATATGGAGAATTGCAGAAGAAAGAAAATTTATCAGCATAGATACTCTATCTTATAAACTTACTAATGTAAACTCTATTTTAAAGTGTGGTACTCCTTTCATTACCACCTTTCACGTATTCTGTCAAACATAGGCATAATTTTTTGGCCTCTGGCAAAAAAGCATAACCAAATATTCTAAGAGGTAGCAACACACAAGTGTTTTGTTGTCCCTGTTCAGAAAATCTCTTAGCGCTTGACGTTTTTCAAGACTACTTCAGTTTAGTGAGAATCAATGAACTAGTACTCTGCTGTGTTGCTAAGAATTGAATAACATTTAGAAATTTTAAGTAAGGAACTTCAGAGAAAACAGAAATCCTAGGAAACACAGTTTTTCTAAACACTAAAACAATATGTTAAAGTTTAAAATCATAAAAGAGGAATAAACAACTCAATTATTAAAGTAGGAAGACTACAGGAGCTATACAAATTCTAGGCATTTGAAAATAAGAGGATGCATAAAGAAGGCAAACAAACCTTTAAACATGAGTGTTCAACACACAATTACAAATTTCAGGGCCCTACTTTGCATTATGACAGTGAGCAGCAACTATAATGAATTTTATCAAACCCCTGAGTTGCACAGTGCATTACTTTTTAATTCATGGCATTTGTTCCCAGTACCTCAAAAATCTTATCCTCAGACACTCATGTAAACTCAGTTAGGCTTGGTATGAAAACCTAACAGAAATGTTTATACAGAAAAACCATTCAAGCTAAACTAAGTGTCAATTACTATAGTTTTTCCTTAATTATTTAACAGGCACAACAATGAGATTTCAATTGTTTGGGGTTTTTTTCTCTTAGTCATAAATAAGTTGCAAAACTGCCTTCAAAGAACACTGTAATTTTCATGGAGAGACCACTGAAAAAAAATAATCAGAGAATGATTATATGTAAAAATATTTTAAATTAATAGTTTAGTTTATAGTTAAGACATTGTGACGTAGACACATGATGATTTAAGCTGTTATTGGTCTCAGTGTTGTGTTGTCACTTGTTTTAACAGCTTTCCTTTGCAGAGTGAATTAAATGTGGAGTTTGCCCCTCAAATAGGAACTCCAGAATGAAAAATTACATTACTCTGCTGAAAAAGCTCACACCCACAAAGCATTAGTGAGCATAATATTTGTTTCAGGTGACTGCACTACCTTTTTTGTTTAGCAGAACTCACAGTCTCTCTAAAGAATTGCTCCTGAGTAGTTCTATGACCTAGTTTAAAGAAAATGTAAAAACATTATATTTTTGGCTCTTTAAATCAAGGGCTTTTGGCATTTACAAACTTTGCTGAATTGTTTTGGCTGTGGTGCCTTTTCTTATCTGCCCAAGCAATACTCAGCAGTATGGAATTTGCTTCCAGTGCACACTGAAAGTGCTAGCACTTTTGCAAAAACCATTATTCCTTTAGTGAAACATCTTTCATTGTATTTTAGAAAACAATTTTGAAGCCTTTTCAATATATTCACGTGATGTCCATCAGCACAGCAGAAATGAACTCAAATGTATCGGAAAAAACCTCCAGAGAGGTGTCTGGGTCTATCAAAACACGACCTAAAAACCACCATGCGACAGAGCTCTGTTGATTAATACATGAATGTAAGACCCAGTGCTTCAAGCACAAAGGAATAAGCACCAAAAACCAACTGCTAAGGCTGTTTGTCTAGAGAGATTGACTTATTGAAGGTTTAAAAAAATCTGCAAAATCAATTAAAATAATCAGGATTTATTATTGAACATTTTAACTACATTAACAGTAATAAGAGAGGTGACTGAGCCTCAGAGTTAATGCTAAGCAGAGTTAATAACAAAAAAGACCTAAGCGATTTAATTACACCTTTCAAATCTGCCTGCACACATGTACCCCATAGTTCAACGCTCAAACTTTGTTTCATCCTTTCTACTAAAAATATCTTTTCTTACAGAGGAGTAAAAGCAAAAAGCTCGTTCAGGACAAAAATTATAGTTTCAGACAATGCATAGTGTGAAATGACATGTACCTTCCCATGTTAATGAGTATTTCAGTAGCAGCACAGCTTACATAATAATCATGGGGTTTATGGCAGCCGGTTATTTTGACAAGAACTCTGAAGGAGCTGTATGAAAATAGCACAGAAAGAAGGAGAGAAAAGCAATAGATCTGACATGTAGATACCCTTTTACAAAGCACGCCAAGTCTGCCCTTTGTTACTTTTCTTGGTTTTCATATCGAAGGTCCAATTTTGAATCCTATAAATAAAGAAGGAATTTGCAGCAACAAGTCTTAAAGAATCCATTTGTAAGCATGTTTCTGCAAGCCCCTCACCCACTGAAATGGAGAATTTTAAACAGGGAGCTGGCATTTTCTTAATTTTAAGCCAAGTCCAACTTCTTAATATATTGTAGCAAATGGGGAAAAGAGAAAGAAGGTCCATCAGTACAGTTCATCTGCAGTGTTGGAAACTATAATTTCACTTTTTAGTTTAAAATGTAGGGACTAATCTGGTTCTAAAAGATCAAAGAAAGAGTTTTATTATTTCTTTTTAATATAAAAACCAGAAAAAAGCAAGAACACATAACTTACAGTAAACCCCAGCAGATGAAGACATAATTTTACTGAAGGAAATGTTTTCTAAATATGTAATTTGAAGTTTAATCCTTACAAACAAGAAAACTTAACAAAGTATGACCATCAAACATAAAACAACTTTGATGGTTTACAGCCTGTTTTTATATAAACCACAGTAGTGCATCTTTCTTAAAATGGTTGTTGATTCTAAACAAGGTAACCACATGGTGGCAGAAGAATCAATGTCTTGCTCAGAAATGGTATTGCTCACAGGAGAACATGCAATCCAGTAGGTTTGTACTGCACACTAAATGATTTGCCACTAATAACTATGATGAGAAATGCATTCGTTCATTGTAACTCAATCCTCAGGGCTGACAAAGGTATGTTTTCCCAGAGCTTTCTAACTACTGCAGATTGAATTGTTACTTAACAGATTGATCGTTCGTACAACTGGAAGCTTCAATTTAAAATAAGATCAGATTATTTTATATCTAATGGTTAATAAACTTTCAGGGAAAAAAGCCTGTACAAACTACCACTGTAATGCTACATTTAGCTTAAATTTTTGGAAGAGCTCCTTTCTGAAGACATGGTACAAGTAAGCACATCTACTGAAAATGTTATATACCCATCCATAATTTCTAAGTGTTTCTTTCTGACTTTCAAACCAGATCACTAGTTAGATTAATAAATAAGGGCTCTGACTACCAGTCCATATAACTTTTCCCTCCCTTATTTTACACTGTAGCAAGACCCTCCCAGAAATGAACACATTTTGTTGTGTTTAAACCAGGAAGAACTTGGACTTTTCACAGTCACCAGCCAGAGCAGAGCAGGGGCCAAATGAGACAGAGTCAGACTCTGCCTGGCCCCGGCCTGCTGGAACAGTCCCTGCTTGGCTGCTCAAGCACAGTTCAGCATCATGCCAGCCAACTGACACTTGCACCTGCACAGTGAAAGGAACTATTCCGTCTTGTGCACAATCCTGCCATAAAAGTTGAAAAACAATTAACCTGTTAACCCAAAACGATGATTCCTCAATGAACCTCAAAGCTTTATCACCTCACCGGGCTCAAGGGAAACCAGGCAGAAAATGTATTGAAGCAAAGCTCTAGATAATACCTGCTGCAAAATTTCTAATATGTTGTATATATAAATATATTATTAATTGAAACAAATTAATCTGTTTTGCAACCAAAACCAAAGAGCCAACTGAAAGGATCTTGCAACATTGTAAACAGCTGACTAAATGTAGCTGCTACTATTTATAGCTTCAAATAATTTTTCGTTTTTACCTCTCAACAGTTTTTTCTCTCTTCTCCTCCTCAGTGTTTTTACTGACAAAACTGAAAATGTCCTCAGATAGATTCCAACAAAATAAAGAATGAAGGATGACAGATGTAGATCTCAATGAATTATGTTTATGATTTCTTGTAACATCCATAGATATTAGTTAAGTCTGTAATAAAATTATGATCATTGGAAGTTTATTCAGTTTGATCCTGTATAGAGGAGGAAATAATAGCATGATGCTCCCCTCTTACAGTCAACAAAATGTGCATTTACACTGGAATTTTATCTCTGAGTGCACTTTTGAAGGATCATCATCATCCCCATCTACCACACTTTGTCTCACATCACCAAATGCTCTCAAGACAACACAAGCTGGATGCTTTTTTAGAAAAACTAAGCTAGACAACAGCTAGCCCAAAGCAGAACCTTCAAAACACACATAATGTGGACATTAGATACTCGGTACTGATGCCTTAACTTACGTGCAACCCCATGGTGCTGGACGCTGTGCTAATGCAGAGACAGCAGGTTTTGGAACATCTTTCGGGAACTGGAATTACAAGCACCACTGCTACTATCTAAAATTATTTTAATACTTTCTTTCCTCTGAATATTTTAATGTGTCTATGGTACATCTCATTGTTTGTCGTACATCAAAGCATAAGTGTATTAAAAAGAAAAAATCTGTGCAAAATATTACTAAATGTTTTTTAAAATAATACTAGACTTAGTTACTAGAAAATCCATGCTAGGGGATTGCTTTCAGCAAGAACATTGAAAAGAGTACACATAAAACTACAGGAAAAATCACTGTAAATGATTAAGGCAATATGATTTTCCTTTCTTTCACCAAATCTACACAGTACTCAGGGAACATAAAACTACAAAGGGAATCTGTACTTCAGGAGAGGATATTTGCACCATCAGTGTCTGAGTGACAAAATGTTCATATTGGCAAATGGCACTTAAGATGCATTCTGAGACATAACTAAACAGAAGATGTTAATGATTTTCTTGTGATTTTATTTCAAGAGAAATTTTGGAGGAAAAGAAATATGTAACATCTGAAATATAAAATAAAGCATGACTAAAATAAAGTAAAAGGAAAATATTTACATAAAACAGTTTTTCAGCTCTGCTCAACAGACATAGTCATAGTAGAACATATTCATTTCAACTTCCCATTGTATGTGATTAATTTCTGTTTGACTGGTGTTACTTATAAGAAGGAAAAAAACTTGATTTTTTTAAAAATTGATTTTTAGTGCATTTGCAATGAAAGCTTGACTCATATCTACTGTTACAGAAATTTTCTTCCCTTACTAGATTATACAAAGCAATAGCACTTCAGCTTCTCTTTATCTTTATTAACTCTTATGTTGCTCTTTGCTTATACATCTACATTGCATCCAGGACTGGGGTGGCACTGCACCCCAGCCACACACATGCATTCATAATTTAGCATGGAAAAGACCTTACAAGGTCACCTGGCTGGGAGCCCATTCAAAGCTGGACTAACCTCAGTGTCGGTCAGAGCTGATTGCACTCATCTGTGTAGGCGCTCTCTGTTTCTCGCTTGCAGCCCTACGACATACATTTGAATAATTTACAAGGTCTCATGTTTCTCTAGCCACAGTACTAGAATAACAACAGTAGATCACTTGTAACTTGTGAAATATTTTACTAATACTTATAAATCCCTTTGAAACCTTGAAACTAATATAAAAGCATAAAGTACATGAAAAGAGTTAAAAATAAAACTCTGATTTGGAAAAGGTACTTGAAGAAGCATTTGGACACTCAGGTATACTGCCTAACTGAAAAAATTAGGGGAAAAGAAAAGTTATCTTGGATCCAAGTTCCATGAAATCACATGGCTAGAAAGCTGGCTGCTGAACAGCAGTGGCCAGGACAATGCTGATACCAGTCACAAAGAGGTATTTCCCACTCAAATTATTAGAAGAAAAAAAAATCATTGAGGTTTGTGTTACAAAGCCATTTTAGACTGTCATAAATCCACACTGCCAGTGGAAGAAGTCATCATCTCCCTTGCCAATTCTCCTAGAGCATCATCTCTAGCTCTCGCGCTGTTGTGTGACAGGTTCTGTCAGGGTAGCAAAACACTGAAAACCAGCACAAGAAGGTCCAAGGAGACTGCAAACGTACATCAGATTTCAGTGCATGCTTAATAAGCGCAGTCTCATTTTAATTTCCCAGGACAATTCAACATTAGACTATGTGCTATATTTTTAAATGTACGCCTTTAAACAGAAAATCTAAGGCCGTACATTTGCAACACTCTCCAAAAGACGCCACCAATATGTTTTTACTGAAATGCATATAGACCTGGGAGTCCTGGTGGACAACAATTTAAACATGAGCCAGCACTGTGCCCTCGTGGCCAAGAAGAATAATGTCCTGGGGTGCATTAAGAAGAGTGAAGCAGGATGAGGGAGGTGATCCTCCCACTCCACTCTGCCCTAGTGAGGCAATATCTACCGTATTGTGTCCAGTTTTTAGCTCCCTGGCTCAAGAAAGACAAGGAACTTGTGGAGCGCCCAGCAGAGGGCCACAAAGATAATTAGGGGACTGGAGCACCTCTTTTATGAGGAAAGGCTGAGAGACCTGGGTCTGTTCAGCCTGGAGTAGAGCAAAACTGAGAGGGGATCTTATCAATGCTTACAAATAACTAAAAGGTGGGCATCAAAGAGGATGGGGTCAGACTCTTCAGTGGTGCCCTGTGACAGCCCAAGGGGTAGTGGGCTCAAGTTGGAGCACAGGAAGTTCCATTTCAGCCTCAGGAAAAATTCCTTTACTGTGAGAGTGACAGAGCACTGGAAGAGGTTGCCCAGGTATGCTGTGGAGTCTCCTCCAGAGATATTAAAAATCCTGTGCAACCTGCTCTAAGTCAACCTGCTTTAGCAAAGGAGCTGGACTAGATGATCTACAGAGGTGGCTTCCAACCCCACTCATTCTGTCGCTCTGTGATGTTTGGCTCTTACTTAAGCCCAACATCAAGGACAGTAATATCTGTCTACTAATTACAGATGCCACTAAAGGTACACCAGTTTTACACCATGAAATGCTCTTATATTTGCACAGCCTCTTTCGTGCTGGACTATCATCAACTGATTTAACATCTGCAACACTGTTCCCTTTCCATTTGACAAAGACCTGGGAAAGCAAGATTGCTATTGAAGGGAAGGGGAGTTCAAGTGAAGTTTAAGCTAATGGTTGGGGTGGACCTTGCTAAAAAACCAGCAGCTCTCAGTTCTGCTTTTCCTTCTCTGCAGAGAGAGCAGGAAAGCTGCTTTTTCAAATGCATTTTTGCTTTTACTCACCCTTCCTAAAGTGGGAAAACTCTGGCTTGTCAGCCTCAGGATAGCAATAGGTATTTTCACCCTTGCTTCTGTGAAGACTTGAGCTGAACTCAGAGCTAAATCTTAGGAAGCCAGCACTCAGCTCTGAAGCCAAGGAAACCTGATGTTGCCCTCTAGGCATCCAGCAATAGCTGAAGCACTTCGACCTAAATCCTAAACAAAACCAATGCCCTTTCTGTGCATGACCAGCAAGATCTGGTTGGATTAGCATCAGGGTACAGGTTTTAAATTTACATATACAAATAAAAAAAGAAAGCAGTCTCAAACTTGAAACTTCAATATAATAGTCAGCCTTATGAAACAGCCCCTTCCTGGCACCAGTGCCTAGGCTCTTAAACTGCTTTTTAACAGCACTATGGAAGAAGTGCTTCAATCTGCTTTTGATGACGATTCTAAAAGTGTTATTGTAGCAATCCCAAAAACTGCAACAGCAGCATTCTTGCCACAGGTAATTGTGGAAACTTACTGATAAAATTAGGAGACAAGCTATCCTGTAAACCTATAATCAATTAATTCTAGTAGATAAAGAAATGACAGTCATAGAGAATAATTTTGCTCCAACATATTCCCTTATGACATTTTGACTCTCAAAGATAGATCCAAATCTTGGCACCAAATTGGAAAAAAAAGATGCAAAGCTGTAGTTCCCAGAAATCCTTTATTATTTCAGTGGATTCAAGCAACTACAAACAAAAGGCAAATTGGATTCACTATGTATTGCAACTGATCAGTACTTGCTTAAAGGGACACAGAGGAGGAAAACTGGAAAATTTCTGCAGCCTGAAGAACGATTTCTACCTCTAGACTGCAGTGGTAATTGCTATTCAGGAGTTTAAGCTTCTTTATCCAAGTGTTAGAAACAACTTCTGCATCCTGTACTAGGGAACTCGCACTGCTTGCTCATTTGGGCCAGCTCCTTCTGTTTTCCATCTTCCACCCCCTTTTAAATTTCATCCCTGCCCCTCCCCCCCACTGTATCACATTCCACATCTATCCCAAGACACCAGTCAAAACCAAGAGGACAGAGTGCCAACAGTCTGAAAGCTTAGATGAAACTGCTGTGCACTGCTAGCTGCTTCTACAAATGGGGCTTCTGCCCCTCTGAATGTTCACGTCTAGATTTCTCCTCTTTGATCCACTGACCAGTCATGGCTTTTCTTGTTCCTTTGTTGACTCCAAACTTCGTACCATTTTTTTCACACCACTTCTGGTGCACAGAACAGTATCCCAAATGTGGCCCAGATTCTGAGGCCCTAAATGCTATTTAACCCCTTAGGCTCCTTAGTTCGTAGAGGCGGGGCATCTCTGACAGTAGAAAAACAAACAGCAGGAAATACTAGGCAAAAGGACGTGGATGAAATTAGGTTGCTTGACTTAAATATACTCCTCTTCCCTTGCTCAAAAAAAGTTGTATTTCCTATGTATTCCAGAACATATTTATGATGTAGAACTGAGCTGCTTTGTTTACTGCAGTCCCCAACTGCTGTTAGACTGCAAATTGTTTGGAGAAACCAATAATGGAAAACTTTATTACAATATCCTGCAGTTAACTTGCAGAACATTGCAGCTAACATTACCATTGTTCACTTACCCCATTTGTATTGCAGCTTTCTACTGAAGGACTGAGATTTTCTTTATTTTAAAATGAAGAGACATTTTATTTGGTAATTTCCACCCTTTCTGCCAGATGTCACACGCTATGCTAAGCCATAAATGCTCAGTACAACAAAAGACTCGAGAGGTTCCTGGCTGGAACCAGGCTACCCTCCTCCCTTGCTCACAAGCACCAGGGCAGAATTATCAGGAACCAAAAATTATAACCTCTGCGATGTAGCTGCTGTTGTAATTCCCCCTCCTCTCTCAAGTGACACATTCTGATGATTCTTTAAAGATTTCTTTCTGAATACAAGAGATTGTGTACATAGGAAGAGTAAGCTGTGAACACTGCCACTCTGTGTGATAAATGGTTAGTTTATGTTTTCGATACACTATATCTGAAGTTGTTTGTGGAGAAGCTAAGGCCCACTGTACTGTCAGAGCAGGAATTGTCATTTTGCTTTCTCAACATTCCCAAATTTACGGAGTGATTGGTAGCGTTACAAAATCCAACAGGGTAGCAAGATGATGTTAAATTGTTTGCTATACAGCAAGCAAAAAAAAACCCCAAAACTCACATGCTTACCAAAAGGAATACATTAATTTCTGAATTAAATCCTTAAAGAAGTACAATCAAAATTTGTCAACATTTTGCCTTTCCTTGGTCTATGTTCACCAGTCAACATTTGAATTTGGCAGTTCCCACTCCCTCTCTTGATCTCAGGTTTTCTCTTTCTGCTTGATATTTCTGTGATGACAATTAAACTGAAGTATACCATTGTTTTAATGCAGCTTCAATTTACAACGCTGTGATGATGCAAAAGCATCTCTCCTTGTATCAGAATCACTGCTAACACAAACAGAGTTTTCAGAATAGGTTAGTGAAAATAGTGACACGGGGCCTTCAATGGAAGTGTACGGTTTTTTTCCCCTTATACTTATTTTAAGGATCTATTATTTTCATGGTTGCTTTGTGAGGGCATTTCCTATCTAAGCAAAGTGCTAATCAGTTACACACTGTGACACCTGTCTCTTTAACCCAAGGAAACCCATAATAGACAAAAAGTGACTAAACCACAAAGAGACTAACCAGAATGGGTGGTCCAAAATCTTCTTGTGCTTAAGTGCTCTGCCAGAGATATTTTGTTTGTTCGTTTATGTCCAGGCTGGAATATACACATTTTTTTCCAAAATTAATTTGCTTAAGGTTCCAGCAGCAGGTACAGCAATTGCAGCTGCTCCTTGTCTTTTTAAAAGAAGTTGGATAAGTCACTCTTTTGTTTTTAAAAGCTCATATGATACCTTGAAACAGCTTTCAAATCACTATCAATGAATTAAATACAGTTTATGAACTTGCTTTGTACTATAAAAAAGAATAGAGGTCAACTCCTTTCAGCAAACGCACACAGAGAACAGCCTACGATGTACATTTTATTCATCCACAGCCTGCTAATATAATGTAATAGTTCTGCAAAGCAACACACAGGCTAAACATCTGCACATGCTCCCTCCCATTTTTACCAGTAAAAGACAGGAATTGGAATTCATTTCAAAAAAGACACATTGACTTGCTGAGGTATTATTGGATCTTTTATGTCTTGCCGCTCTGAGAGACTGATTAACTTGCAGAGAGCTCCACACTACCATAACTATACCATCTTGCTTCTTAAGAGCTTATTAAAAGCTCATTCAGAAATCTTTCACAGATATGAGGAGGGTTGGGACTATTATGGTGAGATGAATTATTTGTTCCAATAAACAAATGCCCACTACAAGTACCACTCCTCCTCCTTTCCCCATATCTTGTGCCCAGAGAAACCCAGCCTCCTCTTCCAGTGTTTCTTAATCTGTTCTAGTCCCTGCTTTAGTTATGAGCCACATTATGCTTATGCACAGAGGCATTGCTGTCAAAAACTCGTTATAATCTGTATTAGTGTTCCATACTTATGTGTACTTTAAGAAGGCTTATTGGTTTATGTTTCATGAGGACTCCCAGAAGAGCTATCAAACAAGCTTTCCCTGCTCACACCTTGCAAGAAAATTGTGCTTACTTCAGGCAGGTGCAGACTCAGCAGTGGGATACACCTGCAGCAGCTCCAGGAGGACCTCAAGGTGCTTTGCACACCAGGCACACAATTTGAAAATGACCCAAGATTCACCAAGGCTTTTACATACTTAAATCCTTCTGAATTTAAGCTCTTTGAGTTCCAGCCTAAACTCAAGTAGCTCAGGCGAGCAGCTGCAGCTGTGACTGCAGGTAGTCACAGTACCTGTGGCACACTGCCAGAGAATCACCATGGCCCACAGTGATACAACAAACCTACTGCTACCACCCAGTCCTCCCACAACGGTACCAGAAAATAACACAGAAGCAAACTAGTACCTTTTATTCAAACAGAAGTCCAGTTTTCCCTTTAGGTCCAAAAGGAATTTTTTTTTTTTGGAGGAGCTCTCTACAATGTACGGGTACAATTAAAGAAGCAAAATAAAAAAGAAAGACTCAATAGTTAGCAATCAAACTGGAAAAGGAAGACAGAAAGACAGAAAGTAGAAAGATTTTCTTTACAATGTATATATATCTATATTAGTCACCATCATCAAATCATAGAGGTGTGAGCTTTAAGAGACCTTAAAGACCATCTAATTGAATGCCTTCTGCCACAGGCAGTGAACACCTCGCTCTAGATCAGGCTGCTCAAGGACTCACTTGAACTCAAGGCCTTGAACACTTCCAGGGATGGGGTGTCTACAACTTCCCTGGGGAAGATGTTCCAGTGCCTCAACACCCTCATTGAGAAGAATTTCTTCCTTATGTCTAGTCTAAATCTTCCCCTCTACAATTCAAAGCCATTCCCCCGAGTCCTATCACTACAAACCTTTGTAAAAAGTCACTCCCCAGCTTTTCTGTAGCCCCTTTCAGGTACTTGCAGGTCACTATAAAGTCGTCTTGGAACCTTCTCTTCAACTCTCTCAGCCCATCCTCATATGGAAGGTGCTCCAGCCCTCTAATCATCTTTGTAGACTCTGGACACATTCCAACAGTTCCATATCCTTCTTTTGTTGAGGATTCCAGAACTGGACACAATACTCCAGATGAGGTCTCACAAGAGTGGAATAGAGGGGCAGAATCACCTCCCTCGACATGCTGGCCACGCTTCTTTTGATGCAGGCCAGGACACAGTTGGCCCTCTGGGCTGTGAGCACACACTGCCGGCTCACATCAAGCTTCTCATCAACCAGTACTCCCAAGTCCTTCTCTGCAGGGCAGCTCTCAATCTTATCATCCCCCATCCTGTATTGAAACCGCAAATTGCCTCAACCCAGGTGTAGGAACTTGAGCGCTCTTGTGCTTTATGGAAAGCACCCTATATTTGCCAGCTCTGTTCTGCTCCCCTGACCCTGAGGACTATGTCCCAGGGGGTCCCACCAAGTAATTCCTTGAAGAGCTGGAAGTCTGCTTTCCTGAATTTTAGAGTCCTGACTATAATCCTCAATCACCCCATATCCCTCAGGACCTCAAACTCCACCAGTGTATATTCACTGCAGCCCAGGCTACCTCTGATCTTGATGTCACTGATGAGCTGGGTTTGTCCATTAGCTGGGTTAAGAAATTATCTTCAATGCACTCCAGGAGTCTCCCAGATTGCCTATGGCTTGGCATGCTACTTTTCCAGCACATGCCAGGACAGTTGTCTCCAAGTCAGATGAGAGCTTGTGAGTGTGAAGCCGCCTGTAGCTAGAGGAAGAAGGCTTCATTGGTAGGCTTTCTCAGGTAGCCTGTGGTATGCACCAACTACAAGGTTCCTTTTGGTTCCTCAGACTTTTACTCTGACCCACAAGCTTTCAACCTGTTCATGGCTACTCTTCAAAGACAGCTCTTCACACTCTATCCATTTCATGATAAAGAAAGCAACAACTCTACCCCTCCTTCCTGCTCTGTCCCTTCTGAACAGCCTGTAGCCATCAATAGTCGCACTCAAGTCATGGGATTTGTCCCACCAAGTTTCAGTGATGGCAACCAGATCATAGCTTTCTAGTAGCAAGGTAGTCTCCAGCTCCTCCTCTTTGCTGAACCCGCCCTTATTTGCACTCTCCTGTTTGCTGTGCTCCTAGTGGGGGCATTTAAATCTCCCACAGCTACTTCTGGGACCATCCCCTGCATCAGCTGTCACACGGCAGCTGCTAGGACCAAGAGTCAGGAGCCACCTCCCCCTCACTCCCTCTTGGGGGGTTACCTCACTCCACAGAGCATGTTTTCTGCCTTGATCTAGCGCCCAGCTGCAACACTTGCCTTGCCTGCTGCTGCCTGTCGCTGACTGAGAGAGATCACTATCTTCCAAGTAAATTACTTGTAATAATAATTTGCACTTGTGTAGCATTTACACACTCTAAAAGTAGTAAATAATAGGCTCTTTTTGTTAGTAGACAGACATGGCCAGACAGTAAGAGAATCAGACTCTCAGGTAGAATTCAGGCAATAGGACTTGCCACTAAGTGACATTCAGTTTCATTGTTCTTGATTTTCCATAGAGAAGAATATTAGCTTGTCTACAGGATCTTCATATATGAACATATACTTATTCTGCTTGCCTACAACAACTGCTGTTCACCTATTTTAAAGTAATGCCGTCACTGGCTGTTTAATTTGCTACAAACTAAACTTTCCTTAAGAGTGGTCGTGTAGACCACTCTCTGTGCTTTCAGTGACCACAGATTAGGCTAATACTGGAAAGAAATCTTTGCATTTATTTTCTCCTTAAAACCCAAATTAGAGAGAACTAGAGAATTATTAGAGAATTAGAATTAGAATTAGATTAGAATTAGAAGGAGGAAAGTTCTTGCAGAGCTTGCCACTGACAGCAGAGGAGGCAGCTGCTGGTACTCAGCCTGCTTGGGGCACCTTTCCTATGGGTAATACTGGGATGGGGCAATAACCTGACCACTGTTCCTTGAAACTGCCCCAGTACAGAAATCATAGAATCATAGAATCACCAGGTTGGAAGAGACCCACTGGATCATTGAGTCCAACCATTCTCACCAGTCTCTAAACCATGCCCCTCAGTACCTCATCCAACCGCACCTTAAACACCTCCAGGGAAGGCTAGTCAACCACCTCCCTGGGCAGCATGTTCCAGTGCCTAAAGANCAGAGGGAGAATAACCTCCCTGGACCTGCTGATCACGCCGTTTCTGATACAAGCCAGGATGCCATTGGCCTTCTTGGCCACCTGGCCACACTGCTGGCTCATGTTCAATCGGCTATCGACCAACACTCCCAGGTCCTTCTCCTGGAAGCTTTCCAGGTCACTGATGAAGACATTGAACAGGGCTGGACCCAGCACTTAGCCCTGGGGAACCCCACTTGCCACTGGCCTCCAGCTGGAGTAAACTTTGATCTGTGATCAAAGCAAGATGACTTTAAAAGAAGTTAATGTAAAAGTTTTAATTAGCCATCGCATCTCTTGCCAGATCCTGTACGTAATTATACTACAATGTAAATCCTTGTTGCTGCACACATAATCACTAAAGCTTTGGAAAAATGCTTCTAAAGTACACAGCTGTGAAAATGTCTTCACCAAGGCGCACATTCATGTGATGCTTGTACCAGTTTGTACACAAATTTGTACAGAAATAAAGCTTTGTCTTTAAAAAAAAACCAAAAAAACCCTTAAATTGTATTAGATGTACAAAAAGACAAGTTCTCCATGTGTGGGCTGCTCTTGGAACAGCCTCCCACATAAGCCACTGCACATTTCTCCTGAAAGCAGACACCTATCTCAAGAAAAATAGATGTGTGTTTCTTCTACCAAACTGGTTTGTATGACTGTGAGCAAAACCAATTTTTTTTTTTAAAAAAGGGTATTATTTGCCTAACTGCCGGAAGTGTATTTTTGTTGTGATAATCATTCAATATTCCACTTTCAGTTCATAGTTTACCATATCTTGGGTTTAATAAGCAGTACCTACAGTATTATAGCACCACTAATAATCCTACTATAAAACATCAAAAACTAGCTGACATGAATTTGATTTACTAAACTCAGTTATATTGCCAAGGCTGTCACAGATCCAGGGAAAAACCAAAAAAAAAGTTAAATGTTCTATGTCAGCCATCAATTTAAAAATACTGTCATCCTCAGTCTAGCTTTTTTATTAATTTGTAACTAACTGTTCATTCACTCAGTTGCAATCTTTCACAGAGGGCTGGTTTTTTTAAACAGAATACGAGGCACCAACACAAAAACATTACAGGAACTTCCCCTAAGGAGCCACCTTGTTAAAATTTCTTCACATCCCACTCTCCAACAACTCAACCCTGTAACAGATGACACTAAGTTTTTTCTTACCACTCCGTGGTACACAACCTTGCGAGTGAGAAAAGGGAGATCCACAGCTCACTACAAATGCAGAGAAGAGGCACAGGAGATCCTCCACTCTCTCCTGCTTCCTTGGGTGGGAAAGGAAATTGCTGAGTCCTTTCCTTGTGATTTCTCTGGCAGATAGGAGCCAGCAGGGACAGGAAACTGAGAAACTTGGCTGCTCTTCCTCCTCAACCTAAAGGGCCCTAAGTCAAAGGATGCTGGTGGACTGAGGCTACTACTAGTAGGCTACTACTCCCCTGATCCCCTCAAATGAAGCATGGTCCCCACAACAGAAAGCCCAGTCAGGCAAGCCAGCCCTCTGCTCTGCCCAGGGCTGGCCAGTATGGCATGGGTATCCATCCTTTCCTTCACCTTCTTTCAGTCAGAAGATCAAACAAATCTGTCAAATACATTTGAGAATATTTGCAATACCTACATTTTGGTCAAAGACACCATATACTGTGATATGAGATTCTTTATTGTTTCTGACAAGACCAGTACATTTATAAGTTATCATCCTCTCTTGAAGTTTTGCAATCTCTACTACAGAAGTTATACTATTGGGACCACAGTCTTGCAGAAGAGACTGGATCCACTATGTGAAACACACATGTCAATATTTCATTAGAAATCTTTAGGTAAATATCCTCTAGAATACTCAATTTTACATAAATGGTAATTCTATTTTCACCAAAAGTATTTAAAATGGTATTCTAAAGGTATTACAACAAAGGGTATTACAAATATCTTTCATAAAATAAAACAGAAAACATACACTTTGTGCAAAAGCAGCAATATGAAAACATCGCTATTATATTAAACAAAAAGCCCTGCTAAACCACTCAGACCTGGAAGACAAAGTTTTGCTTCTTCTGGAGGAAAAGCTTAGTAGAATTTTCAAGGTTAAATATTTACTCAACAACCCTATTTAATGCACAAACACAATAAATTGGATACAGATCAAGGGTCAAGATTTGGATATGTCATGGGAAATTAGGTGGTGGTTGTGTGTATATGTACACACACATGCTCACACACACAGTATCAACAGACCAGAACAGCATCTAACTTTTTTCCTCGTTCTTTATATTTCCTCCCCATCACAATTCTGCAAGAACAAAATGAAGTATTCACAATGTTCTGCAAAAGCAAAAAGCCAAGCAAAACTACATAAGCTTAACTGCATACTCATTACATAATGATTACATATAGCATATCCAATGCGAAAATTATCTCATCTAATGACTATCAAGTAGCTCACAAAATAACAATACATTCCTGATAATGGTTATTTTTCCAGGGCAGGAAGCTTTCTCCCTGTCTATAAGAGTCGCACACCTAGCACATGAATTCCTCTGTAAGTATACTGTTAATTAATGCCATTTTTCCCACAGGGAAAGCTACATTATTCGTCAGGTTTTTTTAGATCCACCCTTTTCTCCTTTCTCTGCAGCATATTATCAACTGTAAGTTGATAACAACAAAAAGGAAGAATCAGACTGTTCTTTGCACATGTATGAGAAGAATTTGAAATACAGACTGGATTGTATAATGGTAGCTCTAGATTATCTGAAAGCGCTCAGCAGCTATTATGTTCCAAACAGTGCCTAGAAGTGATTTTAAAGGAAGGTATTTAAACAATTGCAGCCTGAACTGTTGAACAATCCCAGTCAGTTCCTGAAGCAAGTAAAAGGGGAGAGAGATTAAACAAACAAGCAGAAGTTAACAATAGTGCTACCAGTTTAAAAGCTGTGGGGTTTGGGCTTTGGGTTTTTTTTTCCTTTTTAAAGCGCAGGTAACTTTTGGAGTTTGGTATGCCCATGCATATTTGAGCTTAATTCTAGTTATTTATGTTCTGACCATCTGGTCTATTTGACCAAATCTAGGAAAAAACAGCTTGAGATGCATAAATAAAACAAGTCTGTCAGATTTCTCACCTTTGCAAATTACAGAGGGAAATTTTACTACTAGTAACAGTAGCAAATGATGAGAACTATCCGCAAGGGATCCCCTCATAGTTTTAGGTAAGTCTTCCCTTTTCTCAGTCAGAAACATACACAGAGTGATCCCTGTTGGGGCAAATACTTAGTCCACCAAGTCTTCAGCTATTGCCTCTGAGATAACCATCAGCTTTGTATCTGCACCAGGACCTTAGATGGTACAAAAATATTTTATAGTCTGTTCTAGTACTCTCAACATTTTCAGGTAGACATGAAAACTGAATGAGCCACACTTGCAGTCTTTTTCCATCATGGTACTTTTGCCTTAGACTGTGGGATTTGGCCAGACTGAAGGGTCTGGTTTTATTAAGCTTGAATAGTCTTCTGCAAAATCTACCTTATGAATACGTGACAAATTGCTTTCACTATTGGTATATTAATAAGCAGATCACAAGTAGAGTAAGCTAAACGCTGCATTGTGGACAAAACAGTGTTTGTTAAGGTGATAAAAAAAGGCTGGACAAAGCTTCCCTCCCTGCAGTCATCTACCTGGCCTAATTTAAATTCTACATAAACCCGCATTCAAATTTCTGGTATACTCCTAAAAAGAATAAAGATTTTCAAATGTTTACCTCAGTGGCAGAACATATTTTAACCTAGTCTTTTTGCTTATTGGATTCCATGACATAAAACCTGTAGACAACAAGAGAAATACTACTGAGCACCCCCGTGCCGCCAGTGCAGTCATCACTCCAGCTTCATACAAACCTTATTGGCAGTAATGTCCCAACCACAGATACCTGTGTGCTCCTTGATGTTATACAGACAGCTGCAAACATTGTCCAGAATACACTGAGATGACACAGCAGATGCATTGTCTGGAAATGCAGGTGTTTAGATTTCTTTTGTAGTTCAACACATTTACTAATGTCTCTCTTGAAACACAAGCTTCAGGTAAAGGTTTATAGAAAACTATAGAGAGAATAGTTTTGCTTGGGTTTAACTAATATTGTCGCTGGAAATATTTCACTTGATTTTTAAATTGATGTTAATAAAATGTTGAATGCTTCAGATGAGTGAAAAGACAAGGAGTTTTGCCACATAGATGTACTGGACATGGTAGATGACAACAAAGCAAATATCGCGAAGAGCAGAAAAAATTTACCAGATGTTCTACAGAAACTAAACTCCAACCACAGCTGCAGGCTTACTCTTTAACCCCAACCCTAGGGATGTAAAGTTCTGTTCTGCATATGAATTGCAAAGCAATTCACTGATCTAACACCTTTGCAAGTGTTACTTAATGATGCTAACTCAGAAACAGATGTTCATGAAGTGATAGGATTTATCTGCTTAATAACCTTTTCAGTATAAATACTATCTTTTTTGGCTTTCTGGTTTTCTCTTTTGATCGTTTGGATGCAATGAAGTCCATGCTTCTTAGAAAAGCCCCCCAATTCCAATCAGGAATAGGCCTGAGTAACAACTAGTGTAAATTTAGTGCTACACTAAATGTGAGGTGATCTCAAAACTTTCAAACATTTATCCATTTCTATACTGATAAAAGAGTAAAAGTCAATGGTAAATCTGCTTGAGTATTAAATGACATGGACGCAGAACTTCCAGTGAGTTTACCTGTCAACATTCCAGAAAGAAATGAGATTTATTCTATATTTTAGATATTATAATAAAATAATAAATAATTCGAGTACTGCATCTATCCGACCTCCATAGATAGAGCTCTTACCTACATAAATGACACCTATAACACATTTGCCAAATGTCTGTATAGACTCCCAGAATGGAACCAGACCTCGAGCATGACAGTATCCTTTACATCAAGTTTACTGGGATATATTTTTATTTTTATGAGGCAAATAATTGTGTGACACTGTAAAAGCATTGTTCTCTAACTTAAAACAGTTGGCAGTTAAAATCATCTTGCAAAGAAAGATACATCAGACTCATAGTCTATTATACTAAAGAGGACGCTTTTTGCCACAATATCTTGGCTTTTCTGATTATTTCTTACACATCTAATGAGAAGAGTAAGATTCCTGCTATTTTTATAAGTCTTCCATGAGTTTTATTTTTAAAATGCTCCTTTTGCCACTTACTTTAAAAACTGTAGAATGATGAAGAATTAGCTGGAAGGAAAACTTCATGAGTCCCACTGAAGCAGTTTATTCTGGAACACCATTTATAGAAATGTCATTTTGTCATTTTTACCCTGAACAGAAACTGTATGTGATATTTCCACCCTTATACAACTGAACTCATTATACTGTTTCCATAACAACAAATAGCAGTACATGAAATTAGATCGCAATAAGATTCTGAGAAAATTAAGTTACAGCCTGTTAATGTGTCTCTTAGAGACTCATACAGTGAATGAGAAAACCTGCAAAGCTGGCAAAGCTGGTACCTACTAACAGTGGTACAGGAGGCTAATATCTCATGAAGGGAACCAAAGAAAATCTGCTTTAGCCTGTACCCGGTAGGTAAGGGGGGGGGAAATCACTGCTTGACATGTAGGCATAGGAAATGCTATATGAATGGACACATTTAACTCAGTTTTATCTGACAGTTGCCCAAGTAGCAGATGCTTCAGAAAAAAAAAACCCAAACCTATTCCATAGACTGAGCCTGTCACTCAGAAAATTTCTTCCTAAATCTTCAGGATTCCGCTACAGTCCTTCCTTTCTCTTCCAGATAATATACAAAATTGAAGTGCCTAAACTTTTATAATTGTCTCTAGCTGAAGAGGATATAGAATTAATTTCTTTCATACACTGTTTTGATTTTGTAAAACAAAGGAAGTGAAATGAGCCCATGACTGACCTCCTTTCAAAGGAATTTGGTCTTAACATAGGACCTACTGAACTCCAGTGCTAAGCTCTGTTGCTACTCTAATTGAACTCATCTTAACCTTGCAGTGACCTGTATCACCACTGCCACAAGCACAGTACAGTCAGGTGAGAAGTTCCAAACCAGGAGTCAGTGAGCAAGCCTGTTCAATGATGACAGACAAAAGGACATCTAATAAAATTAATGGAATTTAATAAAATATTGCTACGAACTCATAACACAGTAATGATCCAAGATCATGCTACTTTATCTCTTCTCCTCCATCCTTCAACTTCCAATGGCAGACAGTGGTATACAATTCCTCTGACTCAGAGAAATGGAGAAAACTGTGATGTAGGTGCCTAAACCTCAACAAAGATAATCACTTCAAAACTTATGACTTGCATCTGGTACAAAACATGTATAACTTTTCATCTAACAAGCAACATCCTGCATTACATACCTATATACAGACTATCTACAGTATGTGAGTATTGTAGTAAAGGAAAAGAATTCAAAACTTGACTCTGTCTTACCCCAATGGACTACTAGCTTCAGACATCTAGTCATCAAATTTCCAACTTTTCTAGGATGTAAGCTGGTTACATAGAAGAAAAAAACCCAACTGTCTCACTTCAGCTAGATAGTAAGGTTTTTCTGGGAAACTCTTTCCAAAAGATTTTTATCTGCCATTCATAATGTTCCTTTACATAGTTAAAATAAAGAGTCAGAATACAATAGAGGAGTAAATGGATATCCTGAGGAGAGACCAGCACTCAGAATACTTGTCTGCAGGGGACACCTAACTAGCCAAATTCAAGGACTGAAATCCAGGCATTCTGCCATAACTCTCATTCTTACATGGCCTGAGGGCCTAACAAAAGCATAAATAAATAAATATATAAATAAAAATAACTGACAGAAAGGACATTGTCAAGGCCAGAAAGTCTAAAATTAGCTGCAGTAGTCATGTTTTGGTTTGTACTGCATAAGGCCTTTTCTGTGCCAAGCAGTTTCTTGTGCTGGTCAGGTTACACATCAAAGGAGATGAATCCTCCTCATTACTATACAGAGACAAAGCATTACTGTCTTTCAGCACCTGCTTTCTTCTCTGATTTGAATGAAGAAAAAGGTAAAAAGGGCAGACTGTTCATGTTCCTGTCACAATGTTATTCCCACTTCAAACCAGATGATGTAGACTTGCACAAAAGGGATGCCTTATTACAACAAATGCCAGACATCTTTCTTTGTGGGAGATTGAATTGTAGTGATAAAGCATTCATCTACACCCTGCTGAAAAACAGCTCCTCAAAGCAAAACAATCCACCAGTTTAGGAACATAAGCTACATTTCAAATACATACTTACAAATCTGCTATGCTATGGTTTTCTTGCAAGAACTAAATTTCACTGTAAAGCTTCCATCATCTTACTCAAGTTCAGTTATCTGGAACTTCAAAAGGACTCATTCATTAAGTATTTGCACTAATTCAAAAGAATCCTACTGCCCTAGTAACATTCATAAAAATGGAGGCCCGGTCTACAAAATGTGATTGTGAGCATATAAATTGAAATACAGCTCCTTCTGTGAAGGATTTGATAATCTGCAAGTACAACTGTGTAGGAACAATCCCAGTTTTGAGCCTGTTGTGATGAGCACAAAGTTACAATTTTTTTCCCCCCAGTCCTTACAAGAACAGTGCTCATACTATAAAGTAGAATTATAAAGCATTCACACACAATAAGATGCCTTTTACTAGTTTACTCATACTGAAAATGTTTCACTAGAATAGCTTACATGTAGGTACATAAGTACAGAGCATAACAAAAGTTATTTTCTTCTAGGCTGAAAACCATCCTCAGGGATAACTCCCTTCATGAGGAGCCCAGGACATCTAGTTAGTGCACAAAAGGGACAGTGGATTTCCTGCATTGAATATGAATCACTTCTGATATTATTGCTAAGTACAATCAGTCACCTATATCTGGATTCAAGCGTGGATTACGAGCCCTTTCCAAAAAACTAATGTTTCATTTAAATATGAAACACGGAGCAGGGTTAGCTATTAATTTCAATAACCCAAATGCATATTTCTGCCTTTTAGAAAAGATGCCTTTTAAAAAGGTATCTTCTGGGTGACAAAACAGACACAGAAGGAGAATTAGTCATTAGCAGGATATTAGAAAACCAAGACTGCCTGTAGTCAAAACATCCTTCAGCACAAGAACAGAGTGGGTCATTGCAACCAGTATACCCCCATCAATTTGGCACGCAGACCAGTCAAGCTGGGTAGGACAAGAGCAACACAAAGAAGTCCTATCCTGTTTACAAGGCCAGCTCAGCATGGTTTCACTACCGTCAACTAAGAAGTTGCAGACAAAAATGATTTGCTAAGAAGTTATACATGAACTTAAATAATGATTCATCAATACTCCAAAATGACATTGGATTAAGAACTTCATGTTTGCTTTAGGTCAAGAACACACATACAGCAATCATCAGACATAGCAGATAACATTGCAGTAGTAAAAAACAGAAAATAATCAGTTCCTAATCCCTTACAAGTTTTTATATCTCCTTTAAATCATCATGGTAGTTAATGGTGAAGAAAACAACTTCAAAGCAAAAAAGATCAAATGTCTGTAAGGACTGCACACAGACAAAAAGCACTTAAGTGATACAACTCTTTATACCTTATTAATTTTACAACTATTCCTTCAATCTAGTGAACAAGACAGGAGAAAGTAGTTGTTACTCAGTAGAGACCCATGTATTTGTGCAATTGCCTCACTAATTCTTCAATAATATAAACTTCAATTGTAAAAAAAAAAACCCCAAACCAGTTTCTTTTAAAACAAATAAACCTTTCCAGTTAATTAGGTGAGGCCAAAGGACTCTTCAGAGAGAAAAAACCCAACAGGTTGTTGTAAAAAGTACCATCAAAAAATACACCAAAACTCCACCAACATAACTCCTCTCCCGCCAATCCCTTGATAGTGTTATGAAGTGATAACTTCATGATGAATTTCAAATACCTTCTAATCTAGGGATCACTGTTAACAGATATAAAAGGCAGATATATTCTTGGATATAATGCTGGAAAGCTGAGCAAAGGCAAGTTCTGTAAATATCAGCACTGCTATCATTCCTCCTGCAGGATTTCCAAAAATAGGTCTCTTGCTTATTCAAAAAAGCTGCAAATAGCTTGATAAGTTTTGAAAATCTTAAAACAATTTTCAAATGTAAAGAGAAACAGTGTCACTACTCAATTCAGGACCCTTTAGTCCTATGAAACCTTTAAGAAAAAGTAGTACCTCAACTAATACACAAAACTCACCCCCAAATAAAAAAAAAAAAGAATAAAAAGGCAAAAGTATGTGAATATTTTAAGGTGGTTTTTTTCCCTTACATAAAATTACCAGTGGTACACTCATACTCTGCAACTAAAACTAAATCTCTAGGGTTTAGTAAGTTGACTTTCTGTTCCTAGTAACTTTCATCTCCAAAAAGATTCTGCCATTTCCACTTGCCCGAAGCATCCATAATTAAACTGAAAAGAGAAATACACTTCTTTAATAAACTGTGTGCTGTACTATGAGTGTCACTGACTTTACCTTTATTTCTTTGGTAAGACCCAGAAACTGCTAAAAGGTAGATGGATGCTTTATTTTTAAAGTTTTATTGAATATAGAAACTATTAATACTTAAACTTAACCTGCCTTTTCATAAATGCAATAAAGACACAAAGTGCTGCTACTGCCTTTACACATTTTTGGACTTCATTATGTCCCATCAATATTAATGTCATTTGCTACAAATCATCTTTCTAGTAGTTTCCTGCACTGCTACACTAAAGATGATTAAGTCTAGCAAGGAAGCAGTAGAAAAGGTGATATTAATACTGCATTCATCTTGAAAGTTGCACCTCAGTGAGCTAGAAAATATTAAATGCCAACAGAAAAGGTACTGCTAGATAATAAATGTTATGGCAAGAAATTAAAGGCCTATGTAGGAGAGTATTAACAGGCAATTAACTACTTACAAGACTTCTAAACATCAATCCAAATATCAATAGTTAAAATGAATTCAAATCCACTGAGAATGTTGATGAAGTAAGTTGCAACTCCATAAATCTTACCAGCAGGGCAAGCAAGAATATGGGTAGTATAATCCTGCTGTCTGAGAAAGCACCTTTTAATTTTAATATAATTTTTTTGAAATCTGTTCTCTCCATTTGTAGAATGTAAAGACCATAGGACCTTTGTTTATACTGGACCAGAAAAGCTGTTTATTTAGACTTGTTTGATTTCTCAGAAGACATTTATTACTCTATCCTTGAGACAGCAGAAAGAAATTAATTCATGTCCTTCACCAATTCTAAAGCCAAGTCTTCTCTCTTATGGGCACCTTAACAGCAGTGCAAAAGTTTATGTTGGTTTGGTGAGGTTACAATGAAAGCAAAAAATACGCTTTTGTAGAATGTAATCTGAAATATATGCATGCAAATTGGTACACATATATTCAGTACAAGTTTAATTAATCTAGAATTAAAAACCTATGAAGTTAAAAATAAGATATTTTAAATTTTGCTCCAGAGCAACCATAAAAGTTAGACTGATTTTGAGAGCTGTAACAAACAATAGTAAAGAACCTCATTCATCTTCAGTAAAAATTTTGATCAAGGGTTCAAGTGAATCTCAAATAAATTTTCATTCCTCCTAGAGTCATTTAAAAATTATAAATAATCAAATAACAAAGCATGGAAGACATTTTCTCCAAAAGCTGCCTGTAGTAAAACAGATTTGAAAAGATCTATTGGCTGTGAATATAGATGCTGAATATGTAATTTAATGTAAGTAGTATTATTTACTGAGATAAATAATTCACTCTTTCCTGGACTGCCTCCTAAAAACGTATTTGCAACTGAACAACAGAAACTGCCAGCTATTCATATAACTTTAATGATACCTTCAAGAGATGAAACCCAGTGCCTAGAGAACCTCTGATCAGCAGGAACACAGTAATTCTTACAGGCATCGAAAAAAGAAAGCCTCCTGATCCTTTTTGCATCTACTTTTTGTCTTCCTGGTGCATTACACACTAGTGAACACGGTAAGATGGTAAACCTCATATGCATTTTATGCTACTCCTCCTCCAAGCCCTCAGGCTAGGGATTTGCTACTGTAAAAGATGTGCTCATCCAGTCTGCAAAGTAGTCCAGGTAAAACTACTGCAGCAGGTTATAGACAGTATAATTAACTCAGAAATAACTTCAAGTGTATTTTAAGCATTAAAATCTGCAGATCTGCATGCAATTTATGGCCATGACAATACCTTCCCTGTGACCAAATATCCTGCTAAGTATCAGCCATGTTGGCTGTGCTTTCTTACAACAAGTATTAAGTGGTTGCTTCTTGCTTTTACTGAAGCACTCTCAAACCTTTCTCAGGAAATATTTACAGAAATATGTCCCCCAATGGCCACTACATATGCCCCTGCTATGCTCTTCAATCATTATTTTAGCATGATAACTAGTAATAATCTCCAGATGCACAGAAGTCCATCAAAGACATTGCCATCCTTTTTCAGGACTATTTTGGATGTACAACAGCCAGTTAAAGTAATTTTAAAAAAATCAAGAGAAAGAAAATGTATCATAAACATACTTTTAATACATGTACTATTGTTGTTCCATCCCTTTCTTAACATTACTTCATATCTGCTTATTATGCACTGCAATAGAGTTGGTCTTGGAGTACCAGATAACCACCTCGCATGGGTGAAAGCCTTGTGTGCTACCCCATGCCAACAGTCCTACACTGGCTATCAAATACTAGCAGGTTATTTTACCACTTTCCCTGCCCAGATACACAGCAGAGGGCTAAGGAATAGGTAGGGAAAGATCTTTCCCCAATCCCTTCAACTTCTGTAGAAAAATTCCTAACAACATTCCTAACACTGGAACAGGTTGCCCACGGAGGTGATTCAGTATTTAAAAATACAAAAAAACATGGAGGTATTTAAAAGATGGTTGGATGAGGTGCTCAGGGGCATGGTTTAGTGGTTGATAGGAATGGCTGGACTTGATGACCCTTTTCCAACCGACTGATTCTGTGAACATTCATTATGCTTAAGAGACATAAGGACTTCCTAAAGCTAGTGAAAAGCCAAACCTTACACCCACCATGAAACAAATTTTCACTTGCTGCTAAAGCTGGAAAATGAAGTTTTAGGAATCCAAGTTCAGACTTGATTAAAGATTCCGTTTAAAGAAGGAAATGAAAGTCCTATGGATTTGCAAACCTGACTAAGCAAATATGGTCCATAAGTTGTCTTTCCTATGCATTAGCTTATATGAATGATGATTTAGCAAAGCAGGCACATACAAATTAATTCAAATAATATTAAACTGAAATGAAGGAAGCAATTCACACCTCATAGCTATTGTTTCAGGCTCTCTTGTAAACTCAGGAAATAATTTCAACACTTCGTAGCTCTTTTAACGTTTGGAATGTTTTCTTTGCAACTATTTGAAAGGCCTCAAAAACCTGTGCTACAAATGTCAATATGAATTGTGCTCTATCCACTCCTTCAAGTATTCCATGTATTTGACCTCTGAAAATTTGATTACTATACAAATAAAGACTATATTTCTGTAAAGTTCACACAAAATCTCTCCTTTCACTTAAAAACCTTAAATTCCTGACCATTCTAAGTAAAAATTGCTCCTTTATTACTTCTGTGTAAATCAAAAGATAAAATAAATCCAACCCCAAGTACACTAATTTTCTGTCACCTGCTTCCCTTCCTCCCTTCAGTTTCTGGAATTTTGCTCTAACTTCTATTGTTGCTAACCATAGAACCTAATTTCACTTCATGTTTTTAATTCTACCATGAGGCTTTTTAGTAACATTATGATCCACACTCCTTGATTTTCGGTCTTTCCCAACACATTATTTGCCACCACAGCACACTTGGGAGGAGCATGGAAGAGCACCAGAGAGAGGAAAGTAATTTCTAGCAGTACAGTCAAGTACCCTTTAAATGATATGAAGAAACATTTGGGAACTTTTGCATGGAATTATATATCATTACTATGCCAATTTAAATAATGCATAGGAAATCTGTATTTTACATTCCCAGAAATTTATGACATTTTCCAGCAGTCAGCTCTATTAGACTAATGTAATAACACTGCCAGCCACCATGCATAAGTCATAAGTGGTGTGATTGGATTTGTCTGTTCACTGCATTTTCTATTTGAATAATACTCATATTATTCAGTTGCTAATATCTTTTTTCTTTGTCTAAATAGTCTAATGTTATATTTAGTTGGAGCTGGGACAGCAGCATCAAACACTGAGGTACAGAATAGGCTATTTCTATTGTATTTGTATACAATTAAACTCCTATATTTTCTGAGGCACTCTACCTCAATATAGTACTTTAAAAGTCTCATCCCCTTAAGCTACAGTTATGAATAGCACAGTCATCAGAGATCTCTTCAATTGACAAAATCAGTCTAAATTTTTTCCCAATGTTTAGTTGCCAACTTTATAAGAAACAGAGCTTTGTAATGGTCCAAAAAGTTTGGCAAGTACAATGCAAGTGCTTGTCTACATGGAGAAGCAAGCTGGAATGGCTGTTCTACAGCAGCTCCCATAGCAGATACTCTTATTTAAGAAAAAAAAAAAGCACTTTTCTTACGTATTAGTAAAAAGTAGAAGCCAAGGCACCCTGAGGCTTTGGCTATGTAGAGTAATACAACCCCTGTAAAGACTCAAAGTGAAAGAATTACTGTTTTTTCAATGTATACACTACAATTTTTCATAAGGTTTTAATCTCTCCTCCCTTTCCTTTCATCCTGTAGACAACTCCCAAGTGATTTATACGCATTTATCAGATTGAACAATGTTGTAGATAAGAGAGGGCATGAGGACTTGAACAGAAGAGGATTCAACCTTCTGATCCAGCAGACCTTTCCAACATTACTTCAGACGAGCCATACAACACTGCTGTAGTGATGCAGCCACAGAAGGAAAATGTGAGATTTTAAGATACTGCATAGGAAGGCAAAAAAGATTTCTAGCTTAAGCTTGAACAAAATTACATTCCTTGAAGGCAATAAAAATAACACCAAAATGGGTAAAAGAATAAAAATAACTTTTTCTACTGTAGGAGAGAACTAGGTTAAAAAAAAAAAAAGGAGCACTGACTTTTCAGTTTATTTCATTAAATGTTTACTTTGTTAGTTGTCCCTTTCCCTTTTTTCATCTTTCTATTTGACACTAAAGCAGACTAGGGGTAAAAAAAAGATAAAGAGGAAACAATGAATTTCATTTCTTTTAAATTTTTGTTGAGGAATTTTTCATTATCTCCCCAAAACTGCCCCTTACATTTAAAGATAGGACAAGCTCTTTTGCTTTTATATAATCAGTTTCACAGGCATTTGACTTCTTTTTCTCCACCTAGCAAAGCCATGTATGTACATTTTGAATACAACAGTACCCAAGAAAGAAAGAGAGCATAATAGTCCTGCCTATACCTTAAATAACTTTCTCATTTCTCAAAATTATTAGCCTTTCCAAGCATCTGAAACAATAATCAAGATGAATCACTATTTCTGTGTTACACAGAAGTGTTCTTTCTTTGCCTTGATTTTTCTCAAACCCTTAAACAGAAAAAGCCTCGAACCACGGGCTCTGGGCTTATAGGAAAATAACATAATAAATGAAACTACAGAGGACTGAATTAGGTAATGTTCCCTGCCCAATGGCTTGAGCTGTGACTGTGTGCCCCTAATAACATGGAATGACATCAGGTGGAACAGGTTCGTAATTCACACGAATGAGGATTTCTTCTCCAAGCCCCTCCTGTATGTACACACACACCAGTGATTCATGTAACTAATGTTACAAACAAGTGATGGAGCTTCAGAATTTTCATTTCAGTTACATTTTTTAAAAAATGGTTAGTAATTCAATAAGTAATTGAAATTATTACCAGAAGTGCAACTAATAGGAATTAGACTGACTGCATGTGTGAATAAGCATGCACTTTGGTTGTCTCCCTCCTTCGTGGCAGACTGATAACCAATTTCACCTTCCACGTTGTCATTTACAGGGAAATCTGCAGATGTTGGAGCAGCCACCAGAGGGCACCCATATTGTTTCCATTCAGGTTAAAGAAAGGTTGAGATTAACAAAAACCTAAGGTTACAATTTTTTTGTTAGAAGAATTAAAATATGGAAAATAAAAGACTATTACAGAAATCTTAATAAGATAGATGGTAGGTGCAAATATTATTTGAGAAAAGATAAAAATCCCCAGATTTTGAATGCTGCTTTAACGTCCATGTTCATACACGTATCACAAAACAAAATGGCCAAAGAAACTGCATTCAACCTGTAGGGATTCCAGTGAAATGAAAACGCTAATTGCTGACAATGTCACCTAGCATACTGTCTCTCTAGGGATGCCTAAAAACTGCTTTTAAAAGAAATCTGGAAAAAAAGCAAATAAAATCCTACCACAATACAATAAGACACCCCAACAGTGCAAAAGAAAACTTCATAAAGATGCTACAAGGACCAAGAACTAGTCCTCCCATCTACAGAAGGAACTTTGCATTTCCATAAAAAGAGGTTAAAAAAAAATGTAAAAGTTCAAACCAGTGCAAATCTGAGTAAAGCACCAAAATCACACATGCACCGTCAGAAACAGCATTAAAGTAGATACAATTAATTGCATTCCAGTTCACAACCTGAAGGGAGCCATTTGGTGACTGTAAAAACGGAAGTCTATGTTAAAGGTCTGATGTCACAAGATAAACCAATACATTCACAACACGTGACAGGAAAGATGGCATTTTTCAAAGACTTTGCATGACAAAACTACACTCCCTGAACTCTGGGCAGGGTGCTGCAGGAGGAGTGGCAGGGAATCTCTGGCAGCTGAAACAATTCAAACAACAACTCGGATTGAGTGAGTTGAGCCTACAGAAGCAATTTTACTACTTCCCTGTCTCCCACTTCTATTTAACAAGAAGGCACAGCCATCAGAGATACAGCATGGAAATTATTTGCACTACAGAGACCATGTAGCTCATGAGAGAGCACAAAAAGCTCTGGCATTCTGGAGCAACTTAATACTAATAGCAAAAAAAAAAGAAAAATAGCTGAGGGATAAATATATTTAGAGCCATACATTTATGGTTCACTGTTTGGGACTAACAACAGCTATAATTCAACATTAAAACGTATCCTGTACCACTTAAAACAATTGTTAACAAAATCTTAGTAAGACTTTGAGGAAGGAGACATGCTCATAAAAGCATTTTAAACTCAGTCTACATTACCAGTTCTGTATTGAAAAGTAAATACAGTGACAACTGTCCTCTGTCCCATGCCTTAAAATTTTGGCATGGGTAATGAAACTGTCATATGTGGTGTTGAAAATTGATGTAGGGATTTCTGTTTGTTATCAAGGGGAAGCAAAAACTATTTCAAGGAACACAGGTAGTGCAACAGCAGGTAATAATGTTGGACCACTACCAGACCATGACTCCATGCCAAATGTGAGATACTGCCAGTGTCCAGCTGGACACTCATTTCAACACATTTCAACAGGAGCATACTACAAGATGTAAAAATTTATCAGCCCTGTAAGCTTGCATATTTGGTGACATCTATAGCATCTCAGCTCTATCTAGAAGAAGCAGAAGGCTCCCCGGAAAAAAAAAAAAAGAGCCATAATATACCCCATATAATGATGATGATACCCGATTATAACAATAAAAATAACAATAACAATAAAATCAAATAATCATAGCAATAACAATCATCACATAATATCTCTAAAATAAATACAAAACAAAGGAGTATTTACTAAAGACTGAACCAAATCAAGTTCACACATTCTAGCAATGCTATTTAACAACAACAACAAAAAGCAGTTACGTAACATTATTTGATAGGA